>CALYMW010000496.1:0-21996 GCA_944588485.1 Phosphuga atrata
CTGTCGATCTGTCTGTCTAGTCTTGTCTGTCTAGTCTTGTCTGTCTAGTCTTGTCTGTCTAGTCTTGTCTGTCTAGTCTTGTCTGTCTAGTCTTGTCTGTCTAGTCTTGTCTGTCTAGTCTTGTCTGTCTAGTCTTGTCTGTCTAGTCTTGCTTGTTGTCTGTCTAGTCTTGTCTGTCTAGTCTTGTCTAGTCTGTCTGTCTTGTGTCTTGTCTGTCTAGTCTTGTCTGTCTAGTCTTGTCTGTCTAGTCTTGTCTGTCTAGTCTTGTCTGCTAGTCTTGTCTGTCTAGTCTTGTCTGTCTAGTCTTGTCTGTCTAGTCTTGTCTGTCTAGTCTTGTCTGTCTAGTCTTGTCTGTCTAGTCTTGTCTGTCTAGTCTTGTCTGTCTAGTCCTTGTCTGTCTAGTCTTCTGTCTTGTCTGTCTAGTCTTGTCTGTCTAGTCTTGTCTGTCTAGTCTTGTCTGTCTAGTCTTGTCTGTCTAGTCTTGTCTGTCTAGTCTTGTCTGTCTAGTCTTGTCTGTCTAGTCTTGTCTGTCTAGTCTTGTCTGTCTAGTCTTGTCTGTCTAGTCTTGTCTGTCTAGTCTTGTCTGTCTAGTCTTGTCTGTCTAGTCTTGTCTGTCTAGTCTTGTCTGTCTAGTCTTGTCTGTCTAGTCTTGTCTGTCTAGTCTTGTCTGTCTAGTCTTGTCTGTCTAGTCTGTTGTCTAGTCTTGTCTGTCTAGTCTTGTCTAGTCTTGTCTGTCTAGTCTTGTCTGTCTAGTCTTGTCTGTCTAGTCTTGTCTGTCTAGTCTTGTCTGTCTAGTCTTGTCTGTCTAGTCTGTCTGTCTAGTCTTGTCTGTCTAGTCTTGTCTGTCTAGTCTTGTCTGTCTAGTCTTGTCTGTCTAGTCTTGTCTGTCTAGTCTTGTCTGTCTAGTCTGTCTGTCTTGTCTGTCTAGTCTTGTCTGTCTAGTCTTGTCTGTCTAGTCTTGTCTGTCTAGTCTTGTCTGTCTAGTCTTGTCTGTCTAGTCTTGTCTGTCTAGTCTTGTCTGTCTAGTCTTGTCTGTCTAGTCTTGTCTGTCTAGTCTTGTCTGTCTAGTCTTGTCTGTCTAGTCTTGTCTGTCTAGTCTTGTCTGTCTAGTCTTGTCTGTCTAGTCTTGTCTGTCTAGTCTTGTCTGTCTAGTCTTGTCTGTCTAGTCTTGTCTGTCTAGTCTTGTCTGTCTAGTCTTGTCTGTCTAGTCTTGTCTGTCTAGTCTTGTCTGTCTAGTCTTGTCTGTCTAGTCTTGTCTGTCTAGTCTTGTCTGTCTAGTCTGTCTGTCTAGTCTTGTCTGTCTAGTCTTGTCTGTCTAGTCTTGTCTGTCTAGTCTTGTCTGTCTAGTCTTGTCTGTCTAGTCTTGTCTGTCTAGTCTTGTCTGTCTAGTCTTGTCTGTCTAGTCTTGTCTGTCTAGTCCTTGTCTGTCTAGTCTTGTCTTGTCTTCTAGTCTTGTCTGTCTAGTCTTGTCTGTCTAGTCTTGTCTGTCTAGTCTTGTCTGTCTAGTCTTGTCTGTCTAGTCTTGTCTGTCTAGTCTAGTCTTGTCTGTCTAGTCTTGTCTGTCTAGTCTTGTCTGTCTAGTCTTGTCTGTCTAGTCTTGTCTGTCTAGTCTTGTCTGTCTAGTCTTGTCTGTCTAGTCTTGTCTGTCTAGTCTTGTCTGTCTAGTCTTGTCTGTCTAGTCTTGTCTGTCTAGTCTTGTCTGTCTAGTCTTGTCTGTCTAGTCTTGTCTGTCTAGTCTTGTCTGTCTAGTCTTGTCTGTCTAGTCTTGTCTGTCTAGTCTTGTCTGTCTAGTCTTGTCTGTCTAGTCTTGTCTGTCTAGTCTTGTCTGTCTAGTCTTGTCTGTCTAGTCTTGTCTGTCTAGTCTTGTCTGTCTAGTCTTGTCTGTCTAGTCTTGTCTGTCTAGTCTTGTCTGTCTAGTCTTGTCTGTCTAGTCTTGTCTGTCTAGTCTTGTCTGTCTAGTCTTGTCTGTCTAGTCTTGTCTGTCTAGTCTTGTCTGTCTAGTCTTGTCTGTCTAGTCTTGTCTGTCTAGTCTTGTCTGTCTAGTCTTGTCTGTCTAGTCTTGTCTGTCTAGTCTTGTCTGTCTAGTCTTGTCTGTCTAGTCTTGTCTGTCTAGTCTTGTCTGTCTAGTCTTGTCTGTCTAGTCTTGTCTGTCTAGTCTTGTCTAGTCTTGTCTGTCTAGTCTTGTCTGTCTAGTCTTGTCTGTCTAGTCTTGTCTGTCTAGTCTTGTCTGTCTAGTCTTGTCTGTCTAGTCTTGTCTGTCTAGTCTTGTCTGTCTAGTCTTGTCTTGTCTGTCTAGTCTTGTCTGTCTAGTCTTGTCTGTCTAGTCTTGTCTGTCTAGTCTTGTCTGTCTAGTCTTGTCTGTCTAGTCTTGTCTGTCTAGTCTTGTCTGTCTTAGTCTTGTCTGTCCTAGTCTTGTATGTCCTAGTCTTGTCTGTCTAGTCTTGTCTGTCTAGTCTTGTCTGTCTAGTCTTGTCTGTCTAGTCTTGTCTGTCTAGTCTTGTCTGTCTAGTCTTGTCTGTCTAGTCTTGTCTGTCTAGTCTTGTCTGTCTAGTCTTGTCTGTCTAGTCTTGTCTGTCTAGTCTTGTCTGTCTAGTCTTGTCTGTCTAGTCTTGTCTGTCTAGTCTTGTCTGTCTAGTCTTGTCTGTCTAGTCTTGTCTGTCTAGTCTTGTCTGTCTAGTCTTGTCTGTCTAGTCTTGTCTGTCTAGTCTTGTCTGTCTAGTCTTGTCTGTCTAGTCTTGTCTGTCTAGTCTTGTCTGTCTAGTCTTGTCTGTCTAGTCTTGTCTGTCTAGTCTTGTCTGTCTAGTCTTGTCTGTCTAGTCTTGTCTGTCTAGTCTTGTCTGTCTAGTCTTGTCTGTCTAGTCTTGTCTGTCTAGTCTTGTCTGTCTAGTCTTGTCTGTCTAGTCTTGTCTGTCTAGTCTTGTCTGTCTAGTCTTGTCTGTCTAGTCTTGTCTGTCTAGTCTTCGTCTGTCTAGTCTTGTCTGTCTAGTCTTGTCTGTCTAGTCTTGTCTGTCTAGTCTTGTCTGTCTAGTCTTGTCTGTCTAGTCTTGTCTGTCTAGTCTTGTCTGTCTAGTCTTGTCTGTCTAGTCTTGTCTGTCTAGTCTTGTCTGTCTAGTCTTGTCTGTCTAGTCTTGTCTGTCTAGTCTTGTCTGTCTAGTCTTGTCTGTCTAGTCTTGTCTTGTCTTGTCTGTCTAGTCTTGTCTGTCTAGTCTTGTCTGTCTAGTCTTGTCTGTCTAGTCTTGTCTGTCTAGTCTTGTCTGTCTAGTCTTGTCTGTCTAGTCTTGTCTGTCTAGTCTTGTCTGTCTAGTCTTGTCTGTCTAGTCTTGTCTGTCTAGTCTTGTCTGTCTAGTCTTGTCTGTCTAGTCTTGTCTTCTAGTCTTGTCTGTCTAGTCTTGTCTGTCTAGTCTTGTCTGTCTAGTCTTGTCTGTCTAGTCTTGTCTGTCTAGTCTTGTCTGTCTAGTCTTGTCTGTCTAGTCTTGTCTGTCTAGTCTTGTCTGTCTAGTCTTGTCTGTCTAGTCTTGTCTGTCTAGTCTTGTCTAGTCTTGTCTGTCTAGTCTTGTCTGTCTAGTCTTGTCTGTCTAGTCTTGTCTGTCTAGTCTTGTCTGTCTAGTCTTGTCTGTCTAGTCTTGTCTGTCTAGTCTTGTCTGTCTAGTCTTGTCTGTCTAGTCTTGTCTGTCTAGTCTTGTCTGTCTAGTCTTGTCTGTCTAGTCTTGTCTGTCTAGTCTTGTCTGTCTAGTCTTGTCTGTCTAGTCTTGTCTGTCTAGTCTTGTCTGTCTAGTCTTGTCTGTCTAGTCTTGTCTGTCTAGTCTTGTCTGTCTAGTCTTGTCTGTCTAGTCTTGTCTGTCTAGTCTTGTCTGTCTAGTCTTGTCTGTCTAGTCTTGTCTGTCTAGTCTTGTCTGTCTAGTCTTGTCTGTCTAGTCTTGTCTGTCTAGTCTTGTCTGTCTAGTCTTGTCTGTCTAGTCTTGTCTGTCTAGTCTTGTCTGTCTAGTCTTGTCTGTCTAGTCTTGTCTGTCTAGTCTTGTCTGTCTAGTCTTGTCTGTCTAGTCTTGTCTGTCTAGTCTTGTCTGTCTAGTCTTGTCTGTCTAGTCTTGTCTGTCTAGTCTTGTCTGTCTAGTCTTGTCTGTCTAGTCTTGTCTGTCTAGTCTTGTCTGTCTAGTCTTGTCTGTCTAGTCTTGTCTGTCTAGTCTTGTCTGTCTAGTCTTGTCTGTCTAGTCTTGTCTGTCTAGTCTTGTCTGTCTAGTCTTGTCTGTCTAGTCTTGTCTGTCTAGTCTTGTCTGTCTAGTCTTGTCTGTCTAGTCTTGTCTGTCTAGTCTTGTCTGTCTAGTCTTGTCTGTCTAGTCTTGTCTGTCTAGTCTTGTCTGTCTAGTCTTGTCTGTCTAGTCTTGTCTGTCTAGTCTTGTCTGTCTAGTCTTGTCTGTCTAGTCTTGTCTGTCTAGTCTTGTCTGTCTAGTCTTGTCTGTCTAGTCTTGTCTGTCTAGTCTTGTCTGTCTAGTCTTGTCTGTCTAGTCTTGTCTGTCTAGTCTTGTCTGTCTAGTCTTGTCTGTCTAGTCTTGTCTGTCTAGTCTTGTCTGTCTAGTCTTGTCTGTCTAGTCTTGTCTGTCTAGTCTTGTCTGTCTAGTCTTGTCTGTCTAGTCTTGTCTGTCTAGTCTTGTCTGTCTAGTCTTGTCTGTCTAGTCTTGTCTGTCTAGTCTTGTCTGTCTAGTCTTGTCTGTCTAGTCTTGTCTGTCTAGTCTTGTCTGTCTAGTCTTGTCTGTCTAGTCTTGTCTGTCTAGTCTTGTCTGTCTAGTCTTGTCTAGTCTTGTCTGTCTAGTCTTGTTCTGTCTGTCTGTCTAGTCTTGTCTGTCTAGTCTTGTCTGTCTAGTCTTGTCTGTCTAGCTTGTCTGTCTAGTCTTGTCTGTCTAGTCTGTCTAGTCTGTCTAGTCTGTCTAGTCTGTCTAGTCTGTCTAGTCTGTCTAGTCTGTCTAGTCTGTCTAGTCTGTCTAGTCTGTCTAGTCTGTCTAGTCTGTCTAGTCTGTCTAGTCTGTCTAGTCTGTCTAGTCTGTCTAGTCTGTCTAGTCTGTCTAGTCTGTCTAGTCTGTCTAGTCTGTCTAGTCTGTCTAGTCTGTCTAGTCTGTCTAGTCTGTCTAGTCCTGTCTAGTCTGTCTAGTCTGTCTAGTCTGTCTAGTTGTCTAGTCTGTCTAGTCTGTCTAGTCTGTCTAGTCTTGTCTGTCTAGTCTTGTCTGTCTAGTCTTGTCTGTCTAGTCTTGTCTGTCTAGTCTTGTCTGTCTAGTCTTGTCTGTCTAGTCTTGTCTGTCTAGTCTTGTCTGTCTAGTCTTGTCTGTCTAGTCTTGTCTGTCTAGTCTTGTCTGTCTAGTCTTGTCTGTCTAGTCTTGTCTGTCTAGTCTTGTCTGTCTAGTCTTGTCTGTCTAGTCTTGTCTGTCTAGTCTTGTCTGTCTAGTCTTGTCTGTCTAGTCTTGTCTGTCTAGTCTTGTCTGTCTAGTCTTGTCTGTCTAGTCTTGTCTGTCTAGTCTTGTCTGTCTAGTCTTGTCTGTCTAGTCTTGTCTGTCTAGTCTTGTCTGTCTAGTCTTGTCTGTCTAGTCTTGTCTGTTCTAGTCTTGTCTGTCTAGTCTTGCCTGTCTAGTCTTGTCTGTCTAGTCTTGTCTGTCTAGTCTTGTCTGTCTAGTCTTGTCTGTCTAGTCTTGTCTGTCTAGTCTTGTCTGTCTAGTCTGTCTCTGTCTAGTCTTGTCTGTCTAGTCTTGTCTGTCTAGTCTTGTCTGTCTAGTCTTGTCTGTCTAGTCTTGTCTGTCTAGTCTTGTCTGTCTAGTCTTGTCTGCCTAGTCTTGTCTGTTTAGTCTTGTCTGTTGTCTGTCTAGTCTTGTCTGTCTAGTCTTGGTCTGTCTAGTCTTGTCTGTCTAGTCTTGTCTGTCTAGTCTTGTCTGTCTAGTCTTGTCTGTCTAGTCTTGTCTGTCTAGTCTTGTCTGTCTAGTCTTGTCTGTCTAGTCTTGTCTGTCTAGTCTTGTCTGTCTAGTCTTGTCTGTCTAGTCTTGTCTGTCTAGTCTTGTCTGTCTAGTCTTGTCTGTCTAGTCTTGTCTGTCTAGTCTTGTCTGTCTAGTCTTGTCTGTCTAGTCTTGTCTGTCTAGTCTTGTCTGTCTAGTCTTGTCTGTCTAGTCTTGTCTGTCTAGTCTTGTCTGTCTAGGTCTTGTCTGTCTAGTCTTGTCTGTCTAGTCTTGTCTGTCTAGTCTTGTCTGTCTAGTCTTGTCTGTCTAGTCTTGTCTGTCTAGTCTTGTCTGTCTAGTCTTGTCTGTCTAGTCTTGTCTGTCTAGTCTTGTCTGTCTAGTCTTGTCTGTCTAGTCTTGTCTGTCTAGTCTTGTCTGTCTAGTCTTGTCTGTCTAGTCTTGTCTGTCTAGTCTTGTCTGTCTAGTCTTGTCTGTCTAGTCTTGTCTGTCTAGTCTTGTCTGTCTAGTCTTGTCTGTCTAGTCTTGTCTGTCTAGTCTTGTCTGTCTAGTCTTGTCTGTCTAGTCTTGTCTGTCTAGTCTTGTCTGTCTAGTCTTGTCTGTCTAGTCTTGTCTGTCTAGTCTTGTCTGTCTAGTCTTGTCTGTCTAGTCTTGTCTGTCTAGTCTTGTCTGTCTAGTCTTGTCTGTCTAGTCTTGTCTGTCTAGTCTTGTCTGTCTAGTCTTGTCTGTCTAGTCTTGTCTGTCTAGTCTTGTCTGTCTAGTCTTGTCTGTCTAGTCTTGTCTGTCTAGTCTTGTCTGTCTAGTCTTGTCTGTCTAGTCTTGTCTGTCTAGTCTTGTCTGTCTAGTCTTGTCTGTCTAGTCTTGTCTGTCTAGTCTTGTCTGTCTAGTCTTGTCTGTCTAGTCTTGTCTGTCTAGTCTTGTCTGTCTAGTCTTGTCTGTCTAGTCTTGTCTGTCTAGTCTTGTCTGTCTAGTCTTGTCTGTCTAGTCTTGTCTGTCTAGTCTTGTCTGTCTAGTCTTGTCTGTCTAGTCTTGTCTGTCTAGTCTTGTCTGTCTAGTCTTGTCTGTCTAGTCTTGTCTGTCTAGTCTTGTCTGTCTAGTCTTGTCTGTCTAGTCTTGTCTGTCTAGTCTTGTCTGTCTAGTCTTGTCTGTCTAGTCTTGTCTGTCTAGTCTTGTCTGTCTAGTCTTGTCTGTCTAGTCTTGGTCTGTCTAGTCTTGTCTGTCTAGTCTTGTCTGTCTAGTCTTGTCTGTCTAGTCTTGTCTGTCTAGTCTTGTCTGTCTAGTCTTGTCTGTCTAGTCTTGTCTGTCTAGTCTTGTCTGTCTAGTCTTGTCTGTCTAGTCTTGTCTGTCTAGTCTTGTCTGTCTAGTCTTGTCTGTCTAGTCTTGTCTGTCTAGTCTTGTCTGTCTAGTCTTGTCTGTCTAGTCTTGTCTGTCTAGTCTTGTCTGTCTAGTCTTGTCTGTCTAGTCTTGTCTGTCTAGTCTTGTCTGTCTAGTCTTGTCTGTCTAGTCTTGTCTGTCTAGTCTTGTCTGTCTAGTCTTGTCTGTCTAGTCTTGTCTGTCTAGTCTTGTCTGTCTAGTCTTGTCTGTCTAGTCTTGTCTGTCTAGTCTTGTCTGTCTAGTCTTGTCTGTCTAGTCTTGTCTGTCTAGTCTTGTCTGTCTAGTCTTGTCTGTCTAGTCTTGTCTGTCTAGTCTTGTCTGTCTAGTCTTGTCTGTCTAGTCTTGTCTGTCTAGTCTTGTCTGTCTAGTCTTGTCTGTCTAGTCTTGTCTGTCTAGTCTTGTCTGTCTAGTCTTGTCTGTCTAGTCTTGTCTGTCTAGTCTTGTCTGTCTAGTCTTGTCTGTCTAGTCTTGTCTGTCTAGTCTCTTGTCTGTCTAGTCTTGTCTGTCTAGTCTTGTCTGTCTAGTCTTGTCTGTCTAGTCTTGTCTGTCTAGTCTTGTCTGTCTAGTCTTGTCTGTCTAGTCTTGTCTTGTCTGTCTAGTCTTGTCTGTCTAGTCTTGTCTGTCTAGTCTTGTCTGTCTAGTCTTGTCTGTCTAGTCTTGTCTGTCTAGTCTTGTCTGTCTAGTCTTGTCTGTCTAGTCTTGTCTGTCTAGTCTTGTCTGTCTAGTCTTGTCTGTCTAGTCTTGTCTGTCTAGTCTTGTCTGTCTAGTCTTGTCTGTCTAGTCTTGTCTGTCTAGTCTTGTCTGTCTAGTCTTGTCTGTCTAGTCTTGTCTGTCTAGTCTTGTCTGTCTAGTCTTGTCTGTCTAGTCTTGTCTGTCTAGTCTTGTCTGTCTAGTCTTGTCTGTCTAGTCTTGTCTGTCTAGTCTTGTCTGTCTAGTCTTGTCTGTCTAGTCTTGTCTGTCTAGTCTTGTCTGTCTAGTCTTGTCTGTCTAGTCTTGTCTGTCTAGTCTTGTCTGTCTAGTCTTGTCTGTCTAGTTGTCTGTCTAGTCTTGTCTGTCTAGTCCTTGTCTGTCTAGTCTTGTCTGTCTAGTCTTGTCTGTCTAGTCTTGTCTGTCTAGTCTTGTCTGTCTAGTCTTGTCTGTCTAGTCTTGTCTGTCTAGTCTTGTCTGTCTAGTCTTGTCTGTCTAGTCTTGTCTGTCTAGTCTTGTCTGTCTAGTCTTGTCTGTCTAGTCTTGTCTGTCTAGTCTTGTCTGTCTAGTCTTGTCTGTCTAGTCTTGTCTGTCTAGTCTTGTCTGTCTAGTCTTGTCTGTCTAGTCTTGTCTGTCTAGTCTTGTCTGTCTAGTCTTGTCTGTCTAGTCTTGTCTGTCTAGTCTTGTCAGTCTAGTCTTGTCTGTCTAGTCTTGTCTGTCTAGTCTTGTCTGTCTAGTCTTGTCTGTCTAGTCTTGTCTGTCTAGCTCTTGTCTGTCTAGTCTTGTCTGTCTAGTCTTGTCTGTCTAGTCTTGTCTGTCTAGTCTTGTCTGTCTAGTCTTGTCTGTCTAGTCTTGTCTGTCTAGTCTTGTCTGTCTAGTCTTGTCTGTCTAGTCTTGTCTGTCTAGTCTTGTCTGTCTAGTCTTGTCTGTCTAGTCTTGTCTGTCTAGTCTTGTCTGTCTAGTCTTGTCTGTCTAGTCTTGTCTGTCTAGTCTTGTCTGTCTAGTCTTGTCTGTCTAGTCTTGTCTGTCTAGTCTTGTCTGTCTAGTCTTGTCTGTCTAGTCTTGTCTGTCTAGTCTTGTCTGTCTAGTCTTGTCTGTCTAGTCTTGTCTGTCTAGTCTTGTCTGTCTAGTATTGTCTGTCTTGTCTTGTCTGTCTAGACTTGTCTGTCTAGTCTTGTCTGTCTAGTCTTGTCTGTCTAGTCTTGTCTGTCTAGTCTTGTCTGTCTAGTCTTGTCTGTCTATTCTTGTCTGTCTAGTCTTGTCTGTCTAGTCTTGTCTGTCTAGTCTTGTCTGTCTAGTCTTGTCTGTCTAGTCTTGTCTGTCTAGTCTTGTCTGTCTAGTCTTGTCTGTCTAGTCTTGTCTGTCTAGTCTTGTCTGTCTAGTCTTGTCTGTCTAGTCTTGTCTGTCTAGTCTTGTCTGTCTAGTCTTGTCTGTCTAGTCTTGTCTGTCTAGTCTTGTCTGTCTAGTTTTGTCTGTCTAGGCTTGTCTGTCTAGTCTTGTCTGTCTAGTCTTGTCTGTCTAGTCTTGTCTGTCTAGTCTTGTCTGTCTAGTCTTCTCTGTCTAGTCTTGTCTGTCTAGTCTTGTCTGTCTAGTATTGTCTGTCTAGTCTTCTCCGTCTAGTCTTGTCTGTCTAGTCTTGTCTGTCTAGTCTTGTCTGTCTAGTCTTGTCTGTCTAGTCTTGTCTGTCTAGTCTTGTCTGTCTAGTCTTGTCTGTCTAGTCTTGTCTGTCTAGTCTTGTCTGTCTAGTCTTGTCTGTCTAGTCTTGTCTGTCTAGTCTTGTCTGTCTAGTCTTGTCTGTCTAGTCTTGTCTGTCTAGTCTTGTCTGTCTAGTCTTGTCTGTCTAGTCTTGTCTGTCTAGTCTTGTCTGTCTAGTCTTGTCTGTCTAGTCTTGTCTGTCTAGTCTTGTCTGTCTAGTCTTGTCTGTCTAGTCTTGTCTGTCTAGTCTTGTCTGTCTAGTCTTGTCTGTCTAGTCTTGTCTGTCTAGTCTTGTCTGTCTAGTCTTGTCTGTCTAGTCTTGTCTGTCTAGTCTTGTCTGTCTAGTCTTGTCTGTCTAGTCAAAATCAAAATCAAAATCAAAATCAAATTTATTCATTCTACGATGTACAAAGGAAAATTACATATTGAATTTGTCATTAAAAAAATCATTAAGGCTATAGTAGCACTTCTCTATTAACATTATTTTAAGTTTTTTTCTAAAAGATTTTTGGTAGGTTTCTTGGGTCAGCATATTTGGAAGCTTGTTATAGATTTGGATTCCAATCTTGTTCGGTGCTTTGCTGCAAAAAAAGTCTTGTCTGTCTAGTCTTGTCTGTCTAGTCTTGTCTGTCTAGTCTTGTCTGTCTAGTCTTGTCTGTCTAGTCTTGTCTGTCTAGTCTTGTCTGTCTAGTCTTGTCTGTCTAGTCTTGTCTGTCTAGTCTTGTCTGTCTAGTCTTGTCTGTCTAGTCTTGTCTGTCTAGTCTTGTCTGTCTAGTCTTGTCTGTCTAGTCTTGTCTGTCTAGTCTTGTCTGTCTAGTCTTGTCTGTCTAGTCTTGTCTGTCTAGTCTTGTCTGTCTAGTCTTGTCTGTCTAGTCTTGTCTGTCTAGTCTTGTCTGTCTAGTCTTGTCTGTCTAGTCTTGTCTGTCTAGTCTTGTCTGTCTAGTCTTGTCTGTCTAGTCTTGTCTGTCTAGTATTGTCTGTCTAGTCTTGTCTGTCTAGTCTTGTCTGTCTAGTCTTGTCTGTCTAGTCTTGTCTGTCTAGTCTTGTCTGTCTAGTCTTGTCTGTCTAGTCTTGTCTGTCTAGTCTTGTCTGTCTAGTCTTGTCTGTCTAGTCTTGTCTGTCTAGTCTTGTCTGTCTAGTCTTGTCTGTCTAGTCTTGTCTGTCTAGTCTTGTCTGTCTAGTCTTGTCTCTCTAGTCTTGTCTGTCTAGTCTTGTCTGTCTAGTCCTGTCTGTCTAGTCTTGTCTGCCTAGTCTTGTCTGTCTAGTCTTGTCTGTCTAGTCTTGTCTGTCTAGTCTTGTCTGTCTAGTCTTGTCTGTCTAGTCTTGTCTGTCTAGTCTTGTCTGTCTAGTCTTGTCTGTCTAGTCTTGTCTGTCTAGTCTTGTATGTCTAGTCTTGTCTGTCTAGTCTTGCCTCTCTAGTTTCATCTGCCTGGTCTTGTCTGTCTAGTTCATCTGTCTAGTCTTGTCTGGCTAGCCTTGTCTGTTTAGTCTTGCTTGACTAGTCTTGTCTGTCAAGCCTTGTCTATTTAATCTATGCCCTAGATATCTGGTATGTTATTAAATAATAAAAATTACATATTTTACCTGTGTGCTTGCCGGTTTTTAACGAGTTTGATAAATATTATATAATCCTATCGAATTTTAATCTAGTCTAGATAAATTAAATTATGTTTAAAAATGAGTGTGTTTAATAGATTAATATTATTTATTGTAGCTGTATTTGCTAGATTTCAGTTCACGTATTATTTTTGTAATTGTATAATGAGGTATTAATATTGCAGGACATAAATAATCGCAATGAATTATTAAATTCCGAAAATTTATATTCGCAATAAAAGTGCAGCGCATAGTTTATATCGCTTGGTGCAGTTAGAATTGAAGTGTTATCTAGAATACTAATACTACTTTTGATTTAACGTCATTTATAATTACGTGCAGTAGATACTAATTATTGCCAAGCGTTCATTCCTTATGCAGAATGAACTAATATAAGTAGCAACTTATATAATTTATTCATTCGAGTATTGGCTAGTTATTAATTTTGAGTGCACACATTGTAAGAAAATAATTATCAAACAAAAATTATGTGAGTTGTAGTATTATAATTAACGTAATAATAACGTAACTTTCACCATCCACACACATCCACATCTTTCCACAGTATGACATTTATATCCAATTATTTACTTTTAGTGTCTATTTATTTATATATTGTTATGTGGAAAAATGTTATTAAATATATTATTATTGTTATTATTATTAACAATGTAATATTTACGTGAAATTTGTATTTTTAGAATATGAATCAATTATGAAAAAATTTCTTGAATATTACTTTCCATAATAATTCGTTGTTAAGTAAATTGAAATGTATGTTTGGTTAGAATTATTATGTTAATTAATTGAAAATATGATTTTTATTTATAATTTAATTAACATGATATTCTATTTTCCATGCTATTTATTGTAAATTTGGAGCGTGGATTTAATAGCTTAGAATGTAAGAAAGAATTTGCGAGACGTGCAATTTTCTACTCAGAGAAATCTCGGATATATCTAATTTTGAAATGTTGTCAGCCGGGCGCATCCACCATTTATACATTTCTACACTTGTCTTGTGACAGCTGGCTGTACATTTGAACTGATATAAGGCAAGATTGTGAAAATATTCTTCAAATATTACTGTTTTATATAAAATGCAGAAATTTGATATTAAATTTAATTATAAAATAACAGGTTAACATTTATAAAATGTGTTTTGAAGATAATTAAAATTTTTTAATATTTTGTATTTTTATATGTTATTTTAAATTCTCTAGATTATTTTTGTTAGTTATATTTAGCTCTTTGGAAAATATTAAAATTTATATTATTACGTTTTGTGAGTAAAAATTCAAAAGATTTAATTTTGTAATAATTCTATGTAAATAGGTATATTATACATTTGTTAATACATAAAATATGTTATAAATTTTAGGGAAAACATTAGATCAGTAAACGTAAATTTGTGCAAAAGAAAAATATCATAAATTTATCCCTTTTTAAAATGAACGTGTTTAGTATTAATAACAGCTATGCGTACTAGGGTATCTGCGAATTTTCTCATCACGTCCAATACGTCATTTCGTTTAATCTCCCCAGCTGCAATAAAATATATTTTTTCCGGCCTTTCCGATTATTTCCGGTATTTTTTTCTCCTTCTCTTTCACATCGACACGGAAAAAGTTATAACGCGTCGCTGAGGCAACTGAAAAAGGACCAATATTTGTTTAGGCAGCGAAATATGTGCGAAACCCTTCACTGCGGACGGCGAAGAATGGCCGAAAGTGGTAATATAAATATTCCTGAATTTATAGCGAGGAAGAAAAGACCGCAGTTGCTGCTCTACCATAGACCGCTTTAATTGAACCATTTATTTTTTAGTTTTTTTTATTTCTGCTCAGAGATGAGAATATAATGTTTTCATGAGTTAGTACTCTTAATATAAACAGATGCGGCTTATAATTTATTTAGATTTATTACTGAACAAACATAACAGCTTTGTTACATTTTTATCTAGACCCGTTTTCATTCATGTACTTTTCATATTTCGGACTATCAAATAAGTTTTCCTTTTATAAATAAATAAGACTAGACTAAATTAGACTAGACTAGAATTAGAATAAAATTTGAAGTTTTAAATCTAAAATTGTAATTAGTTAAAAACTATTTCAAATTATAAAATGATCTTAAAATTTTCCCTTTTTTTTAATTTTGGAGTATAAAATTACAGATTCAATTATCTCCTTCTTTAAGTGCCCTGTCCTATTCGAACGTTGGCAATCATTAGCGCTACCTGTGCTTTGTAGAACGATTTTCAAAGAGACTTGTCGTAGTCTCACTATAGTATTGTAGAAAATTCTTCAGCCACGATATTCTTGAACGACCGTGTCTTCTTCTGCCTTCGATATCTCCTTCTATTATTAATTTGAGAAGAATTTTAGTTTCTGAGAATGTGTCCAAAGTATTCCAGCTTTCGTCTTTTAAGTGCGCATGACTTCGAGATCTTTTGACATTCTTGTAAGCAAATCTACAAATTCGCGCTCCGTCCATCCACGTTATTCTCAACATCTGTCTATACGACCACATTTCGAAAACTTCCAGCTTTTTACACATGGTTTTTACACATGGTCTGTTAGAGTCCACGCCTCAATTCCATAAAAGAGAACACTGAAGTAACAACGTAACAACAACGACATAGTACTCTAGTGTGAACGGGGAGTGACAGACTTCGGCAACACAACACGTACTTCATTTTTACAAATGGTGCTCTGGCTTGTTCAATTCGGGCACGGACCTCCTGCATATTATCTTAGTTTTCGTTGCCCTGACATCCGAAATGTTTGTATGACTGAACGCGTTCGATTTGTAGGTTCTGTACCTGTAGAATACCTCCTCCAACCTGATTCTTATTAATGACTATCCATTTGGTTTTTTTTTTGTGTTTAAATTTAATCCAAATTCTGCACTATTGGTTGCCACCTGGTCAAGTAAAATCTAAGGACCCTCCAAGGAGTCCGTGATTG
This sequence comes from Phosphuga atrata, assembly GCA_944588485.1. Lineage (NCBI taxonomy): Eukaryota > Metazoa > Arthropoda > Insecta > Coleoptera > Silphidae > Phosphuga > Phosphuga atrata. The sequence continues at coordinate 14,252 of CALYMW010000496.1, forward strand.
TAACGGTGTCGTCAGCTTACCTAAGGTTATTTACGTTTACGCTATTAATGGAAAATCCTTCATGCCAGTTTTCCAGGGTTATTCGAATATTTTATTTTAGTCTTCGCCTGACATTTGTTGATCTACCTTAATTTGTGCAGTTTAGTTCCAATAAAGATTTTCAATTATTTTGAGGTCTCTATCGTCCAGGCTCATGCCTTTAGGGATTTTCATAAGCTTTTCATGCTGCACTCTGTCAAAAGCCTTTTCGTAGTCAATGAAACAGGCATAAATAGGAACAAAGACGTCCCTACACCTCTGAACCAACACATGGACACTAAAGAGAGAGGCCATGTGCCGAATCCCTTTCGAAAACCGAACTGAGATTCGCTGATAAAGGGCTCGCATCTTGCATATATTCTCTTGTAGATGATCTTTAGGAAAATTTTAAGAAAGTGACCCATCAAGCTGATAAGCCGAATTCAATTATGGATTTAGTATTTCTACAATTTGCGTTAATTTGTTGAAACTATCAAACAGGTTAGGGTTCTTTCAATTAGAAAATTAAACTTTTACTTTTAATCTGACCACAAGTTGAAAATAAAAAATTATTTTATTTTCAATGAAATAAGTACCCAATCCCCCGATTTATGCTAAACTAGATTTGGACAATTTTGGTATGGTACAGCTTTCTAATAATTATAGAATTTTAAGCAAAATTAAATTTTTCTTATAGATGAATAAAAAAATGTTTTTATGAACTGCAATTAGTATTGGAAAGTGTTTTATCTGAGGACGAATTGGTAGATTCTGACTCACGCATAAGGCATTAACTGATGGGCTGAAGATGGTTGGAAAAGCATTTCCTCGACAATGATTCGAATATGCATCGTATCTTATGATTTCAAAAGAAATTACTAAACTGCTTAGCTGAGTACCATAATAGTTCCTTAATAACGGATTTTGTTATTAGAGAAAATTATTGAAAAATCAATTAGGCAAACAAATATGAGCGAAGATGTCGATTAGTGATGATTTTAATGCAAATAAAAAAGTCAATAAAAACAAGATATATCGACTATACATTATAAATAGAGCTAAATGCATTATTTTGTATCAAATCCTTCATTTTACACATAAATTATAAACTACACGGCGAATTTGAGGAACCAAATCCATTGTGAAAATCATGGAACACCTTAATAAAGAAGATTTGATAAAAATAATGCAATATTGATTTGATAAAAAGCAGGTTGGTAAATGAAAAGTGTCAGCTTGCCTAGATAAATAATGTCGTATTTGCACAATTATATATTTTCCATAAGTTTTTCAAAATTAAAAACGAGGCAACTTTTTAAAATGTTTTGAATAAAATTCTTAAAGAATTTAAGTTTCTATAAGAGGCTTTGTTATTTAGTGATCTTGTGTCTGTCAAGTTGGTAATAAGCAACTTCGAAAAAAAAGGAAACAAAGAACACTTAGTACTTCGTGATCTTCGTAAACTTAGTGATTATTTGCTTGTAAAATTGATCAGCAATAATCAATCTTGAACAACGCCAGAACATTTTTTTTACAGAAATTCGCAAATAACACGCAAACTAAGCGAAATTTTCAAAAATATTTCAAACAAAACTTGTAAAAATTTAAATTTCGTATAAGAAACCACATTACAGAGTGATTTATAATGAGTTAGTTTCGAAGTAATCAACCTTGAACCAAGAGATTGTTCTAAAATATTCTCTTAGATATTTTCTAAATATTTTTCCTGTCTAAGAAATGCGGAAACTAAGCGAAATTTTAAAATAGATTTAAATAAAACAGGTAGATAATTATATTTTTTTTAGGATATCTTGTTATCTTTAGTTTTTCTGTCAATCAGGTTAGAATTATTTAACTTTGAAATAAAGTCAAAACATGTTATTTTAATGCTTTAATCAACCTATTACATCGGAACACAGCTTATATATTCAAGCTGTGTTCCGATGTAATAGATTGGTTAAAACATTAAAATAACATGTTTTGACTTTATTTCAGAGTTAAATAATTCTTACCTGATTGACAGAAAAAACTAAAGATATATATATATATATATATATATATATATATATATATATATATATATATATATATATATATATATATATAAATAAATATATAGATATATATATATATATATAAATAAATATATAGATATATATATATATATATATATATATATATATATATATATATATACATATATATATATATATATAATTGTATATATTCAACCTTTCCGAATCTCTATAATATTCTTAAGTCTTTTTAAGACTGTAAAACAAATATCATGTTGAAAGAATAACCCAAATATCTGTCGTCTTTCAACATGAGATTTGTTTTATAGTCTTATAAAGACTTAAGAATATTATAGAGATTCTGAAAGGTTGAATATATTTATAGTTCCGAATATATTTATAGTTATTAGTATTAGTTTCAACCTATATTTAATTTTAAATCTTTTTTTTGTAAAATAACCAAACATATAACCATGTAACCAAACATAACTAACTATAAGAGATGTTGTTAGTGAAATACATATTTCTTTCCGAGGAACAAAATTCATCTTTACTTATATTAATATCTGATGGTAATATTATTTTATGAAAGCTTTGTGGAACAGAAATACAATGTAGCCAATGACAGATAGTTTTTGCTGCAGCAAGTTCAACACCACACTGACGTACAAAATTACGTTGCCCTGTTATAACAGATTCAGTTTGCACACGCCAAATAACACTCTGCGCTTTTTGTTGCGGAGTAGCCATTGCACTGCACGACTGAACTGAATTAAGGGAACTGATCCTTGGCATCGTCTCAAGGTCAAGCAGCGTGCCAGCTGCAGGGGAGCAAATCTTGGACAGTTGATAAATCAAACACCGCAAACTAGAATGGTGTGTATCACTTTGAACAGTTTCTAGGACACAACAAAACAAGGGAGTTCTTTTTCAAAAACCCTGTATAAATCAATTAATGACAATAAATTAAAGTTAAAGCAAATTAAAATATTTTGTAAATATTGGACAATTAATTAAGCTAATAAAATTTGTCTATAAATGATTTGGAAGAGTTGATGCTTTACATATAAAAATTTATCTACTATTGGTGAAACCATACTAATTATAGATAATCTTATAAACTTATCAAAAGCAAAATATAGCCGGAATATATAAATATATTCCACCTGTTCGTAGCTCTATAATATTAACTCTTATTAAACCTACAAATTAAGCCTTAAGAAAATATTTTTTGTGAATTCTCCTCATACCAAATTTTAATTCACTGCTCTAGTATTGTTTACCGTTTTTCAAAAATTTAGTCTCGGTAGATGAGTAAGGAATTTGTATAATTATTCTGCAGGAAAAATTACCAATACATTGGACAAAATGGCTAAAAATTGGAAAATAATCTATATCTTGGACATCTTGAGCAATTAAATGAAATAGTCAAAAATCCTGTTCAGCTTTTTATCTCGAGAACGGTTGCCGATAATTAAAAACGAATTACGGCATCATTTATCCGCGGTTGAACATAGATTTGCTTAAAAATATTAATTAGTTTACCAGTTCTCAGCTCGGACGACCAAATTTCGCGAAATTTCGATCTATTTTACTAATGATATCAACCCATATCTTGCAAATGGAAGCAGTTAGCAAAATACATTTTATATGTTTACAACCAACAGAGAAAACGCTTCCAGAAGCACTTTGAAATTTTCTAATGTTAGATTTTCTCGCATTTTGCGCAGATTTCACGATGTTATAACTTTTGAACGGTCGCTATGCGATCACATAGACTTCTAGTTGTTGCCAAATCAATTCAAAATTTTACGGCGACCCCTGGCCAGAAAGTAGACGCTTTTTAAATACATTTTTGTTACCTCTTCACTATTCTACTGCTACCTGATAGTTAAACACATGAAAAGCCTTGATTCTTTTATGAATTCGACGAACCAAAAAGATTCTCTATCGACCCCTCTGGGGGTCGCGACCCACGGCACCACTGCTCTATGGGACTTAAATCAGAACTTAACGCAGGCCACACCATTGTTTGAATTTCAAGTTTTTGTAGGAAATCTAAAGTGATTCGCGCAGTATGTGGTCTTGCGTTATCTGTATTAACAAAAAAATGGATCTATTCTATACCACAGGGACAACATCTCCTAACACAATGTCAACATAGAGATTAACATAAGATTTCCGGTAATAACAATATGCTTGGTCCTACTGTCGATTCTAATCCCACCCCGAACCATAACTGAACCACCTCCAAATCTTTCGACTTACTGCACAGTAACAGCTGCGTGGCGTTCTCTTGGGCGTCTGTAAGGCCATTGCAACGAGTAATACGTAACATTGATTCATTCGCGAAGAGCACAGACTTTCATTGTCGAAGTTGCCATGCGACAGGTTCACGAGCAAAATTCATCCTTGTTATTCTGTGGCGTCGTGTCGAATAGGGTTTTCGGACGAGTCGTCTTACTCTCAAATTTGATTCCCCAAACCTATTGCTAATTGTCTGGGCTAATACTTAATGGGCTAATATTGTCTGAACTCATGCGTCGTGCTGAGGGAAACTAAGAGGTCTTTCGCCTCGAAATCAATAATAATCTGTCGTGAGTTATTTTTCTTTAGCGATTGTTGCTGTTGTTTGCGATTTTGCCCACCGCGCCTGGTATATGGACCTGTATACAAGTACCTGTTTTCATGAAACTTGTCGAATGCTTTCGCCATTTCCAATTGATGTTATAGCACGAAGAACTTTCACTTCGATGAGATTCCTCATGTTCACATAGCCTCAAGTCAAACTGTCAGTTGTAAACATTTTTGTCTGTATATGGGATATATGCGATCTTGATTTGAACAAGGCCTTCTCTTTGTATCAAATTTGGGATACATTATTTCGCTTTAGTTTTGGTAGTTCTTGTTAATTATTGCGGATACTCCGGAAGTATGCGATGCTTATAATTCCCTGTGTCAATAAAACCAATTAAATACAGCGTCGTTCAGATGTCCTTAATTTTATTTCCCGTTTAAATATTATGGAGGTGCAAATTAGTGACCCGCTAATTGTTTTGAGTAGAGTTTTTGGGTCCGAGTACCCGGCCTCGGACTCGGCGAGTTCAACGGAAAATACCCAGTACCCGAACCCGATCTAAGACTCGACAAGTCTCGGGTTTTGAATGTTCCGCCTTGTGTGAATTAGGGCTTCACACAAGAACGATATTTTTCTCGTCTCGTCTTGTCTCGTCTCGTAAAAGCGAGACGAGAACGAGACGAGACCGCATATGGTCTCACTCTCGCGAGAGCGAGAACGTATTTGGTCTCGCTCTTGCTCTCGCGAGAGCGCATGTGGTCTCGTTCTCGCGAGACACGAGAGTATCGTTTCTGTCTGTCGTTGTTTCTGTCTATCGTTCTGTATTCGTATCTAATACGGACAGCCGTAATATTTTCTTGCATAAATTTGAACTGCAGGCTCGGGCAAGTTACATTTTATTATTTAATTTTCATTATATTAACAATTAAAAGAGTAGATTTCGTAATATGAAATAGATGTCGTAGACAATTTCAAATTATGTTCGTTTTTATTATTAATTTTAAATCGTCAACAAAATAGAAGGTTTATATAAACAGACATTTATGGTGTGTTTTCGCTACATTTTCATGTGGATGGAACAAAGCGAAATTAGAAGATTAATAGTAAACAAATAGAAAATTTAAGTAAAGAGACAGTGATTAGTTTACAATAAAATGAATGATTACCTCGTTTTGGACTATCTTAACAATAAGTTCTAGCAAGAACGATATTTGGCGAGATTAGACGAGACGAGACCAACAGTAACGAGAGCGAGACGGGACAAACGGTTACGAGAGCGAGACGAGACTAACGGTTACGAGAGCGAGAGCGTGACGAAATTTTTGAAACTCTCGCCCTATCTCGCCTCGTGTGAAGCCCTAATTAGGACTAATCAATATCAACAAAACAAATCTCATGCTGGAACAACTACTTCCCTTGCTAATACCACGCAGGATATTGACTTGATACAACAGATATTTGTTTGTTATGACTCCAGTCCACTTTCGTGTCACTAAACGAGCAATAGATAGATAACATTGTTTCAAAGATCATATCCTTCTATTCAACTTAAGTGAATAGCCATCTGCAGACGCGTTTCAAGATTTATTTCTCATGAGTGCAGCTTTAAGTTTTGAATTATAAATTGTAATATACGTCTTGTGGGCATGACTGACGAGGTTATGTTTTAATTTGACGTTTGTGTAGAAAGACACAAACTTAGCAGGTTATTGATTTGAATGTAATGACATACAAACTGTTGCATTTAATTTCCTGCGTGGTATTATCAGGAGAAGTAGTAGTTTCAATAGATTTTGTAGGCTTAATAAGACTTAATGTTATAGAGCTACGAACAGGTTGAATATATTTATATATTCAGGCTATATTTCGCTTTTATTAAGTTTATAAAATTCATCTACTGTTTATTAAAATTTATAATTATTACAATTCATACATAAATACTTAAATAATAATGATCTCTTACAGATATTTAAATATAATGTTAGGTTTAGTATAGTCTACATGTATTTGAAAAAATATTAAAAACACTGCTCAAAACAATTAGCGGGTCAATAATTTGTGCCTCCATAAAATTCAAACGGAAAATTAAGAAAATCTGAAAGAAGCTCTATTTAATTGTTTTATTGACACATATGGAAGTGTCAGCATCGCGTACCTTTAAAATACCCGCAATAATTAACAACTACCAAAGCCAAAGTGCAAAACGAATTTAAGTTAATTGTTAATGTAAAGTTTCGTACATAAAGTAGTAACTTAATAACGAGTTTGTGCTCCCATAGCACGAATAACGGCATTACACCGTCTTGGCATATGCTTGGCAAACGTCTTCGAAAGTCTTCTTGTGGTATTGAGTCCATTCTTCAATAAGAGCCGCCCTTAGCTGCTAGATGGAGGAGGATGCGACCACGGACATGTCTGTCTAATATGTCCCAAATATACAATATAGCAGTGGTGCGCAAACTATTCTCATTTACGACTCAACATTTTGTGTACAATTTTTCGTGACCCCTGTATATGAAAGTACAGGTTTTCAACCCTTTCGCTACGGGGTGCTTTTCTACAAGTCGTGCCCTGTGTACGGGGTGCTGAGGGTAGTGATTTTACTCTTTGCGTATAAATAATAATTACTTACTCTTTGCGTATAGATACGGTTCCCGTAGTCTGTTCCATATTAAGTACAATTGTATTTTCCTTTTATTGATCTTTATTATTGATATTTTATTGTTACTTTATCTATTATTGTCTTTCCCATATTAAGTACCAAAAAAACGCTTGCGAATTTATCCGGTTCCCGTACACAGGGCACGAAAATATGTTACGGCTTTATCCGGTTCCCGTAGCAAAAGGGTTAATAGTATAGGCGTTTTTATAGGCGTTTTTTTGTGAGGTGGGAGTTTGCTCACGAGCGCCAGCGAGTTACCAATCACACCGAACCAAAAAAAACACTTTCATCTCGAGTAGTAAATGCAATTTTTTCTACTGATTTCGGTTGTAGAATCCATAATTTGACTTTAGTAAATCCAATTCGAAGAGAACTGTCAGAACTGTCAAAACAAATTTAATTGTTGGTTTGGTCGTTTCCATGGTAACATATTGCATTCTTATAGAAGATGATACTTTTTAAGTCAAATGTC
>CALYMW010000497.1:0-50052 GCA_944588485.1 Phosphuga atrata
GACAGACAAGACTAGACAGACAAGACTAGACAGACAAGACTAGACAGACAAGACTAGACAGACAAGACTAGACAGACAAGACTAGACAGACAAGACTAGACAGACAAGACTAGACAGACAAGACTAGACAGACAAGACTAGACAGACAAGACTAGACAGACAAGACTAGACAGACAAGACTAGACAGACAAGACTAGACAGACAAGACTAGACAGACAAGACTAGACAGACAAGACTAGACAGACAAGACTAGACAGACAAGACTAGACAGACAAGACTAGACAGACAAGACTAGACAGACAAGACTAGACAGACAAGACTAGACAGACAAGACTAGACAGACAAGACTAGACAGACAAGACTAGACAGACAAGACTAGACAGACAAGACTAGACAGACAAGACTAGACAGACAAGACTAGACAGACAAGACTAGACAGACAAGACTAGACAGACAAGACTAGACAGACAAGACTAGACAGACAAGACTAGACAGACAAGACTAGACAGACAAGACTAGACAGACAAGACTAGACAGACAAGACTAGACAGACAAGACTAGACAGACAAGACTAGACAGACAAGACTAGACAGACAAGACTAGACAGACAAGACTAGACAGACAAGACTAGACAGACAAGACTAGACAGACAAGACTAGACAGACAAGACTAGACAGACAAGACTAGACAGACAAGACTAGACAGACAAGACTAGACAGACAAGACTAGACAGACAAGACTAGACAGACAAGACTAGACAGACAAGACTAGACAGACAAGACTAGACAGACAAGACTAGACAGACAAGACTAGACAGACAAGACTAGACAGACAAGACTAGACAGACAAGACTAGACAGACAAGACTAGACAGACAAGACTAGACAGACAAGACTAGACAGACAAGACTAGACAGACAAGACTAGACAGACAAGACTAGACAGACAAGACTAGACAGACAAGACTAGACAGACAAGACTAGACAGACAAGACTAGACAGACAAGACTAGACAGACAAGACTAGACAGACAAGACTAGACAGACAAGACTAGACAGACAAGACTAGACAGACAAGACTAGACAGACAAGACTAGACAGACAAGACTAGACAGACAAGACTAGACAGACAAGACTAGACAGACAAGACTAGACAGACAAGACTAGACAAGACTAGACAGACAAGACTAGACAGACAAGTCTAGACAGACAAGACTAGACAGACAAGACTAGACAGACAAGACTAGACAGACAAGACTAGACAGACAAGACTAGACAGACAAGACTAGACAGACAAGACTAGACAGACAAGACTAGACAGACAAGACTAGACAGACAAGACTAGACAGACAAGACTAGACAGACAAGACTAGACAGACAAGACTAGACAGACAAGACTAGACAGACAAGACTAGAGAAAGAAGACTAGGGAAACAAGACTATACAGACAAGACTAGACAGACAAGACTAGACAGACAAGACTAGACAGACAAGACTAGACAGACAAGACTAGACAGACAAGACTAGACAGACAAGACTAGACAGACAAGACTAGACAGACAAGACTAGACAGACAAGACTAGACAGACAAGACTAGACAGACAAGACTAGACAGACAAGACTAGACAGACAAGACTAGACAGACAAGACTAGACAGACAAGACTAGACAGACAAGACTAGACAGACAAGACTAGACAGACAAGACTAGACAGACAAGACTAGACAGACAAGACTAGACAGACAAGACTAGACAGACATGACTAGACAGACAAGACTAGACAGACAAGACTAGACAGACAAGACTAGACAGACATGACTAGACAGACAAGACTGGTTCAGGGTAAGCTCTCACCAAATCCCCTATTCCACCTTGGCTTTTAGTATGCGCCACCCCGGTATCGCATATATTGCATTCATTCAGGGTGGGCAGCCCGGACGGTTAATGAAAACCGCCCTAGTTGTCGCCTCCCCGACCAGGATTCGAACCCGGGTCTCCCGCATTGAAAGGCGGGTATGTTGTCAACTACACCACCGAGGAGGACAGACATACAAGACTAGACAGACAAGACTAGACAGACAAGACTAGACAGACAAGACTAGACAGACAAGACTAGACAGACAAGACTAGACAGACAAGACTAGACAGACAAGACTAGACAGACAAGACTAGACAGACAAGACTAGACAGACAAGACTAGACAGACAAGACTAGACAGACAAGACTAGACAGACAAGACTAGACAGACAAGACTAGACAGACAAGACTAGACAGACAAGACTAGACAGACAAGACTAGAGAAAGAAGACTAGGGAAACAAGACTATACAGACAAGACTAGACAGACAAGACTAGACAGACAAGACTAGACAGACAAGACTAGACAGACAAGACTAGACAGACAAGACTAGACAGACAAGACTAGACAGACAAGACTAGACAGACAAGACTAGACAGACAAGACTAGACAGACAAGACTAGACAGACAAGACTAGACAGACAAGACTAGACAGACAAGACTAGACAGACAAGACTAGACAGACAAGACTAGACAGACAAGACTAGACAGACAAGACTAGACAGACAAGACTAGACAGACAAGACTAGACAGACAAGACTAGACAGACAAGACTAGACAGACAAGACTAGACAGACAAGACTAGACAGACTAGACTAGACAGACAAGACTAGACAGACAAGACTAGACAGACAAGACTAGACAGACAAGACTAGACAGACAAGACTAGACAGACATGACTAGACAGACAAGACTAGACAGACAAGACTAGACAGACAAGACTAGACAGACAAGACTAGACAGACAAGACTAGACAGACAAGACTAGACAGACAAGACTAGACAGACAAGACTAGACAGACAAGACTAGACGGACAAGACTAGACAGACAAGACTAGACAGACAAGACTAGACAGACAAGACTAGACAGACAAGACTAGACAGACAAGACTAGACAGACAAGTCTAGACAGACAAGACTAGACAGACAAGACTAGACAGACAAGACTAGACAGACAAGACTAGACAGACAAGACTAGACAGACAAGACTAGACAGACAAGACTAGACAGACAAGACTAGACAGACAAGACTAGATAGACTAGACTAGACAGACAAGACTAGACAGACAAGACTAGACAGACAAGACTAGACAGACAAGACTAGACAGACAAGACTAGACAGACAAGACTAGACAGACAAGACTAGACAGACAAGACTAGACAGACAAGACTAGACAGACAAGACTAGACAGACAAGACTAGACAGACAAGACTAGACAGACAAGACTAGACAGACAAGACTAGACAGACAAGACTAGACAGACAAGACTAGACAGACAAGACTAGACAGACAAGACTAGACAGACAAGACTAGACAGACAAGACTAGACAGACAAGACTAGACAGACAAGACTAGACAGACAAGACTAGACAGACAAGACTAGACAGACAAGACTAGACAGACAAGACTAGACAGACAAGACTAGACAGACAAGACTAGACAGACAAGACTAGACAGACAAGACTAGACAGACAAGACTAGACAGACAAGACTAGACAGACAAGACTAGACAGACAAGACTAGACAGACAAGACTAGACAGACAAGACTAGACAGACAAGACTAGACAGACAAGACTAGACAGACAAGACTAGACAGACAAGACTAGACAGACAAGACTAGACAGACAAGACTAGACAGACAAGACTAGACAGACAAGACTAGACAGACAAGACTAGACAGACAAGACTAGACAGACAAGACTAGACAGACAAGACTAGACAGACAAGACTAGACAGACAAGACTAGACAGACAAGACTAGACAGACAAGACTAGACAGACAAGACTAGACAGACAAGACTAGACAGACAAGACTAGACAGACAAGACTAGACAGACAAGACTAGACAGACAAGACTAGACAGACAAGACTAGACAGACAAGACTAGACAGACAAGACTAGACAGACAAGACTAGACAGACAAGACTAGACAGACAAGACTAGACAGACAAGACTAGACAGACAAGACTAGACAGAGAAGACTAGACAGACAAGACTAGACAGACAAGACTAGACAGACAAGACTAGGCAGACAAGACTAGACAGACGAGACTAGACAGACAAGACTAGACAGACAAGACTAGACAGACAAGACTAGACAGACAAGACTAGACAGACAAGACTAGACAGACAAGACTAGACAGACTAGACAGACAATACATGATTATTCAGAAAAGACCAGACAAAGAAAGCAAAAGAAGAATTGCTAGAGTATTTACTTTTATTTGTTCCATTTGAATGTAATAATTTCCTCAATCGATTTCTGTTTCAATTTGAGGCGATTTTACGTGTTTCGGTTAATAATAAATTTAGAACGTTCCGATTGGCGAATTTCGATTGCAAAAATTTGTAAACAACAAAAACCGAACAGTCAAAACGCTAAATTACAGCGTTCTCTCTCCCTTAATTACTACGCATTGTATTTTATTGCAACATTCGCATTAAATTTAGCGAATAAAAGTAATTGTGAAGTAATTCCTTTCGCAATAATTTGAATAAATCGCGCGAAATTATTTGATACAATAACCTAATCAGTGTTAAACAAATAACTAAAACTACGTAGTATTTAAGATTATGCAATAAAAAAATTATATACACTAAATATTTGAGTGCGCTTCTCAAGTAGTGTTTATATTCCGAGTTAACTACATAGTTTCCCTTTGTTTAGGTTTTATTGGTGTTTAACCATGTTTTTATTATGGGGCAAAATATCTAGTAAAGCTACGTAGTTTGCGACGTTTATGCTGAAAGTATAGTTTTCAGACTGCATATTAAGTCTTCAGCGCCGTTTCTTTTTTCTGTTGTTTTTAAAGCTTTCGCACTTTAACTGGCTGTTTACGCGGAGCTTTGAGAAGTTTTACGGGCCACTTTTATAACGTGCAAATTGCAAATAAAAAAAATATATCGCACATTTTTTAATGCAAAATAGAAAAGATTTGTTGATAAATTCGCGTTGTTTTACCTTACTTAGACTTAAACGAAAACAACTTTTAGGTTTAGAATTGACACAATTAGACATTGCATGTTATTAGTTAAACTAGTGGATTATTAGTTAGTAAACTAGTTTCACATTCAAACTAAAATATCAAACAAATAGTACTTACGTATTAACGCCACCACCGCTATATATTGGATCGAGAGTTTGCGCTGCCGCGTGTATGTTGTCTTGATTTATCTGTCCGTTTCGCGGCGGGCAACCTAATATTCTTCCGGGGTTAAAAAATAAAGTATTTTGAGTTTTAAAAATGTTTTAATTTTAAATTAAATATTTTATTTTATAATTTATCATAAAAATGTTAGGTGTAGATTGGCGGCATTTAAAAACGTAGCGGTGGTGGCGTTAATATGTATGTAGTCTAGTGGATTATTGGTTAGTAAACTAGTTTCACACTTAAACTAAAATATCAAACAAATTTTTTAATGGAAATTTTCATAATTTCAATTAAACTTAACAAATATTTTTACAAAAAGAATTTCGATGTTGCATAAAGATTTTCCTTTAATATAAATTTAATAATAATTAAAGATTAACTTTGTGATTTGGCGACTCTCTATCAATTTAGATTGAGCTTTCGTGTGTTTTTGTTGTGCGAGGGGTCGATGGAGCGACCTTTGGATGGAAAAGAATGCTCGGATGAGGAAAGTTAGGGCGGTCGGCCATCGAGGGCGAAGTTTTTAAAACAAGGAAGTGTGGAGACGTATCGAGAGAATCGAATTTATCGGCCGAACGTCCGAAACATTTAGCGACAATGGACGCATTTCTGTGCGAGTTTTTGCGAGGAATTTTTGCGAAATCTGAAGAGTTTGCGGAATTTTCTGATAAATCATTTCGTGAGCCAGCTACGGCACATATTTCAAGATCGCAACTCATTTAGTTTACGAGTTTTTAAAGGTTGCATCGGACTGAGGATGAGAGTTTTGTAATTGAAATCCATCTCGAGTTGCATTGAAAAAATTTCCGAAGAATGCAGACTAGTACAGTATAATCTCGGTAATTCGCCCGTTCGTTAATCGGACGACACGTTCAATTATCCGGCGGTCTGGAGAGCACTAGCGCTCTTCCCTCCCACTACTCTTTCTGATAATCCGGCGGATGTCTTGTCCCATATGTGTCGGATTATCGAGATTATACTGTAATTGATTAAGTAGACTGTGTTGGATAATCTAACTCACTGGTTATCGAGTTGTAGAATTCTGAATTTGACTCAACTAGTACTGCACACAAGAACGATATTTTTCGCGTCTAGTCTCGTCTCGTCTCGTAAAAGTGAGAAGAGAGCGAGACGAGATTTTTGAAACTTTCGCCTATCTCGTCTCGTGTGATGCCCTAAACTCAACGAGTGACTCAACTAGTACTGCACACAAGAACGATATTTTTCGCGTCTAGTCTCGTCTCGTCTCGTAAAAGTGAGAAGAGAGCGAGACGAGATTTTTGAAACTTTCGCCTATCTCGTCTCGTGTGATGCCCTAAACTCAACGAGAATATTGTTCAACGTATTGAATTCAACGTCGATTTCTATGGAAAAAATCGGAAAATCTAGTATCTAAATCTAGAAAATCTAGTAGACCACTAAATCAATTAGTAAGCTAGCTCTAGCTACTTATTTTTAATTCAGATAGTTCTCGAGTTGTTAAAAACTAATTTAGACAAACAATGAGAGTTTTCTAGTTGAAGTCCACATCAATTATCAGAAAGAAATTAAAGGCGATGTACCTCGAGGACTACCAAATCCTTTTTAGGACTACCAAAACAAATCTCACATGAAATTTGTAAGTTATTTTACAGCTTTCAGTCCACCTTCGTGGCACTCAACAAAACCCATAAAAATAACATTTTTTAAGATCATGTCTTTCCGATACCTTAAGTGGATGGACGAGTTTCGAGGTTTATCTCTCATCAGCACAGCTTTGCTTCCATGAACAATAATTTGTGAACCACTTGCTTGAAAACTCATGTATTGTTTAGGGTTAGATGTTTATAATTTTGACATTTTGTGAACATGTGACATTTGTAAGTTAATATAACCATTCTTGTTAATATAAACTTCGTCGATTTCACATATTATCCATTCAAGCTCTAACTAGACAATTAGTTCCATCAAACGCGTCACCGACATCCCAAATCGAAAACTCTTTCTAATCCAACTAGCCGGTATTTTTTGCAGTCCGACCGCAACTTCCGGGAACGTTTCGACATTCCATTCCACAATGTTTTTTCAATAAAATGAAACAAACAGAAAAGCAACAAAGATTTATTGGAAACTATTTCCGGCCGACAACAAAAACGCCAAAACGAAACTCCAAATGGATTCGGCATTATCTAATTCGTTCATTGTGCATTGATCAATCATCCAGAAACTAATTCAATAGAGCAAATATTGTATATTTTATTATATACAGTCTAGTTTACCTGTCTAGTCTCGCTTATCCGGTCTTGTCGGACTAGTCCCTCCTATCCAGTCTTGTCTGTCTGGCCTTGTCTGTCCAGTCTTGTCTGTCTAGTCTTGTCTGTCTAGTCTTGTCTGTCTAGTCTTGTCTGTCTAGTCTTGTCTGTCTAGTCTTGTCTGTCTAGTCTTGTCTGTCTAGTCTTGTCTGTCTAGTCTTGTCTGTCTAGTCTTGTCTGTCTAGTCTTGTCTGTCTAGTCTTGTCTGTCTAGTCTTGTCTGTCTAGTCTTGTCTGTCTAGTCTTGTCTGTCTAGTCTTGTCTGTCTAGTCTTGTCTGTCTAGTCTTGTCTGTCTAGTCTTGTCTGTCTAGTCTTGTCTGTCTAGTCTTGTCTGTCTAGTCTTGTCTGTCTAGTCTTGTCTGTCTAGTCTTGTCTGTCTAGTCTTGTCTGTCTAGTCTTGTCTGTCTAGTCTTGTCTGTCTAGTCTTGTCTGTCTAGTCTTGTCTGTCTAGTCTTGTCTGTCTAGTCTTGTCTGTCTAGTCTTGTCTGTCTAGTCTTGTCTGTCTAGTCTTGTCTGTCTAGTCTTGTCTGTCTAGTCTTGTCTGTCTAGTCTTGTCTGTCTAGTCTTGTCTGTCTAGTCTTGTCTGTCTAGTCTTGTCTGTCTAGTCTTGTCTGTCTAGTCTTGTCTGTCTAGTCTTGTCTGTCTAGTCTTGTCTGTCTAGTCTTGTCTGTCTAGTCTTGTCTGTCTAGTCTTGTCTGTCTAGTCTTGTCTGTCTAGTCTTGTCTGTCTAGTCTTGTCTGTCTAGTCTTGTCTGTCTAGTCTTGTCTGTCTAGTCTTGTCTGTCTAGTCTTGTCTGTCTAGTCTTGTCTGTCTAGTCTTGTCTGTCTAGTCTTGTCTGTCTAGTCTTGTCTGTCTAGTCTTGTCTGTCTAGTCTTGTCTGTCTAGTCTTGTCTGTCTAGTCTTGTCTGTCTAGTCTTGTCTGTCTAGTCTTGTCTGTCTAGTCTTGTCTGTCTAGTCTTGTCTGTCTAGTCTTGTCTGTCTAGTCTTGTCTGTCTAGTCTTGTCTGTCTAGTCTTGTCTGTCTAGTCTTGTCTGTCTAGTCTTGTCTGTCTAGTCTTGTCTGTCTAGTCTTGTCTGTCTAGTCTTGTCTGTCTAGTCTTGTCTGTCTAGTCTTGTCTGTCTAGTCTTGTCTGTCTAGTCTTGTCTGTCTAGTCTTGTCTGTCTAGTCTTGTCTGTCTAGTCTTGTCTGTCTAGTCTTGTCTGTCTAGTCTTGTCTGTCTAGTCTTGTCTGTCTAGTCTTGTCTGTCTAGTCTTGTCTGTCTAGTCTTGTCTGTCTAGTCTTGTCTGTCTAGTCTTGTCTGTCTAGTCTTGTCTGTCTAGTCTTGTCTGTCTAGTCTTGTCTGTCTAGTCTTGTCTGTCTAGTCTTGTCTGTCTAGTCTTGTCTGTCTAGTCTTGTCTGTCTAGTCTTGTCTGTCTAGTCTTGTCTGTCTAGTCTTGTCTGTCTAGTCTTGTCTGTCTAGTCTTGTCTGTCTAGTCTTGTCTGTCTAGTCTTGTCTGTCTAGTCTTGTCTGTCTAGTCTTGTCTGTCTAGTCTTGTCTGTCTAGTCTTGTCTGTCTAGTCTTGTCTGTCTAGTCTTGTCTGTCTAGTCTTGTCTGTCTAGTCTTGTCTGTCTAGTCTTGTCTGTCTAGTCTTGTCTGTCTAGTCTTGTCTGTCTAGTCTTGTCTGTCTAGTCTTGTCTGTCTAGTCTTGTCTGTCTAGTCTTGTCTGTCTAGTCTTGTCTGTCTAGTCTTGTCTGTCTAGTCTTGTCTGTCTAGTCTTGTCTGTCTAGTCTTGTCTGTCTAGTCTTGTCTGTCTAGTCTTGTCTGTCTAGTCTTGTCTGTCTAGTCTTGTCTGTCTAGTCTTGTCTGTCTAGTCTTGTCTGTCTAGTCTTGTCTGTCTAGTCTTGTCTGTCTAGTCTTGTCTGTCTAGTCTTGTCTGTCTAGTCTTGTCTGTCTAGTCTTGTCTGTCTAGTCTTGTCTGTCTAGTCTTGTCTGTCTAGTCTTGTCTGTCTAGTCTTGTCTGTCTAGTCTTGTCTGTCTAGTCTTGTCTGTCTAGTCTTGTCTGTCTAGTCTTGTCTGTCTAGTCTTGTCTGTCTAGTCTTGTCTGTCTAGTCTTGTCTGTCTAGTCTTGTCTGTCTAGTCTTGTCTGTCTAGTCTTGTCTGTCTAGTCTTGTCTGTCTAGTCTTGTCTGTCTAGTCTTGTCTGTCTAGTCTTGTCTGTCTAGTCTTGTCTGTCTAGTCTTGTCTGTCTAGTCTTGTCTGTCTAGTCTTGTCTGTCTAGTCTTGTCTGTCTAGTCTTGTCTGTCTAGTCTTGTCTGTCTAGTCTTGTCTGTCTAGTCTTGTCTGTCTAGTCTTGTCTGTCTAGTCTTGTCTGTCTAGTCTTGTCTGTCTAGTCTTGTCTGTCTAGTCTTGTCTGTCTAGTCTTGTCTGTCTAGTCTTGTCTGTCTAGTCTTGTCTGTCTAGTCTTGTCTGTCTAGTCTTGTCTGTCTAGTCTTGTCTGTCTAGTCTTGTCTGTCTAGTCTTGTCTGTCTAGTCTTGTCTGTCTAGTCTTGTCTGTCTAGTCTTGTCTGTCTAGTCTTGTCTGTCTAGTCTTGTCTGTCTAGTCTTGTCTGTCTAGTCTTGTCTGTCTAGTCTTGTCTGTCTAGTCTTGTCTGTCTAGTCTTGTCTGTCTAGTCTTGTCTGTCTAGTCTTGTCTGTCTAGTCTTGTCTGTCTAGTCTTGTCTGTCTAGTCTTGTCTGTCTAGTCTTGTCTGTCTAGTCTTGTCTGTCTAGTCTTGTCTGTCTAGTCTTGTCTGTCTAGTCTTGTCTGTCTAGTCTTGTCTGTCTAGTCTTGTCTGTCTAGTCTTGTCTGTCTAGTCTTGTCTGTCTAGTCTTGTCTGTCTAGTCTTGTCTGTCTAGTCTTGTCTGTCTAGTCTTGTCTGTCTAGTCTTGTCTGTCTAGTCTTGTCTGTCTAGTCTTGTCTGTCTAGTCTTGTCTGTCTAGTCTTGTCTGTCTAGTCTTGTCTGTCTAGTCTTGTCTGTCTAGTCTTGTCTGTCTAGTCTTGTCTGTCTAGTCTTGTCTGTCTAGTCTTGTCTGTCTAGTCTTGTCTGTCTAGTCTTGTCTGTCTAGTCTTGTCTGTCTAGTCTTGTCTGTCTAGTCTTGTCTGTCTAGTCTTGTCTGTCTAGTCTTGTCTGTCTAGTCTTGTCTGTCTAGTCTTGTCTGTCTAGTCTTGTCTGTCTAGTCTTGTCTGTCTAGTCTTGTCTGTCTAGTCTTGTCTGTCTAGTCTTGTCTGTCTAGTCTTGTCTGTCTAGTCTTGTCTGTCTAGTCTTGTCTGTCTAGTCTTGTCTGTCTAGTCTTGTCTGTCTAGTCTTGTCTGTCTAGTCTTGTCTGTCTAGTCTTGTCTGTCTAGTCTTGTCTGTCTAGTCTTGTCTGTCTAGTCTTGTCTGTCTAGTCTTGTCTGTCTAGTCTTGTCTGTCTAGTCTTGTCTGTCTAGTCTTGTCTGTCTAGTCTTGTCTGTCTAGTCTTGTCTGTCTAGTCTTGTCTGTCTAGTCTTGTCTGTCTAGTCTTGTCTGTCTAGTCTTGTCTGTCTAGTCTTGTCTGTCTAGTCTTGTCTGTCTAGTCTTGTCTGTCTAGTCTTGTCTGTCTAGTCTTGTCTGTCTAGTCTTGTCTGTCTAGTCTTGTCTGTCTAGTCTTGTCTGTCTAGTCTTGTCTGTCTAGTCTTGTCTGTCTAGTCTTGTCTGTCTAGTCTTGTCTGTCTAGTCTTGTCTGTCTAGTCTTGTCTGTCTAGTCTTGTCTGTCTAGTCTTGTCTGTCTAGTCTTGTCTGTCTAGTCTTGTCTGTCTAGTCTTGTCTGTCTAGTCTTGTCTGTCTAGTCTTGTCTGTCTAGTCTTGTCTGTCTAGTCTTGTCTGTCTAGTCTTGTCTGTCTAGTCTTGTCTGTCTAGTCTTGTCTGTCTAGTCTTGTCTGTCTAGTCTTGTCTGTCTAGTCTTGTCTGTCTAGTCTTGTCTGTCTAGTCTTGTCTGTCTAGTCTTGTCTGTCTAGTCTTGTCTGTCTAGTCTTGTCTGTCTAGTCTTGTCTGTCTAGTCTTGTCTGTCTAGTCTTGTCTGTCTAGTCTTGTCTGTCTAGTCTTGTCTGTCTAGTCTTGTCTGTCTAGTCTTGTCTGTCTAGTCTTGTCTGTCTAGTCTTGTCTGTCTAGTCTTGTCTGTCTAGTCTTGTCTGTCTAGTCTTGTCTGTCTAGTCTTGTCTGTCTAGTCTTGTCTGTCTAGTCTTGTCTGTCTAGTCTTGTCTGTCTAGTCTTGTCTGTCTAGTCTTGTCTGTCTAGTCTTGTCTGTCTAGTCTTGTCTGTCTAGTCTTGTCTGTCTAGTCTTGTCTGTCTAGTCTTGTCTGTCTAGTCTTGTCTGTCTAGTCTTGTCTGTCTAGTCTTGTCTGTCTAGTCTTGTCTGTCTAGTCTTGTCTGTCTAGTCTTGTCTGTCTAGTCTTGTCTGTCTAGTCTTGTCTGTCTAGTCTTGTCTGTCTAGTCTTGTCTGTCTAGTCTTGTCTGTCTAGTCTTGTCTGTCTAGTCTTGTCTGTCTAGTCTTGTCTGTCTAGTCTTGTCTGTCTAGTCTTGTCTGTCTAGTCTTGTCTGTCTAGTCTTGTCTGTCTAGTCTTGTCTGTCTAGTCTTGTCTGTCTAGTCTTGTCTGTCTAGTCTTGTCTGTCTAGTCTTGTCTGTCTAGTCTTGTCTGTCTAGTCTTGTCTGTCTAGTCTTGTCTGTCTAGTCTTGTCTGTCTAGTCTTGTCTGTCTAGTCTTGTCTGTCTAGTCTTGTCTGTCTAGTCTTGTCTGTCTAGTCTTGTCTGTCTAGTCTTGTCTGTCTAGTCTTGTCTGTCTAGTCTTGTCTGTCTAGTCTTGTCTGTCTAGTCTTGTCTGTCTAGTCTTGTCTGTCTAGTCTTGTCTGTCTAGTCTTGTCTGTCTAGTCTTGTCTGTCTAGTCTTGTCTGTCTAGTCTTGTCTGTCTAGTCTTGTCTGTCTAGTCTTGTCTGTCTAGTCTTGTCTGTCTAGTCTTGTCTGTCTAGTCTTGTCTGTCTAGTCTTGTCTGTCTAGTCTTGTCTGTCTAGTCTTGTCTGTCTAGTCTTGTCTGTCTAGTCTTGTCTGTCTAGTCTTGTCTGTCTAGTCTTGTCTGTCTAGTCTTGTCTGTCTAGTCTTGTCTGTCTAGTCTTGTCTGTCTAGTCTTGTCTGTCTAGTCTTGTCTGTCTAGTCTTGTCTGTCTAGTCTTGTCTGTCTAGTCTTGTCTGTCTAGTCTTGTCTGTCTAGTCTTGTCTGTCTAGTCTTGTCTGTCTAGTCTTGTCTGTCTAGTCTTGTCTGTCTAGTCTTGTCTGTCTAGTCTTGTCTGTCTAGTCTTGTCTGTCTAGTCTTGTCTGTCTAGTCTTGTCTGTCTAGTCTTGTCTGTCTAGTCTTGTCTGTCTAGTCTTGTCTGTCTAGTCTTGTCTGTCTAGTGTTGACTGTCTAGTCTTGTCTGTCTAGTCTTGTCTGTCTAGTCTTGTCTGTCTAGTCTTGTCTGTCTAGTCTTGTCTGTCTAGTCTTGTCTGTCTAGTCTTGTCTGTCTAGTCTTGTCTGTCTAGTCTTGTCTGTCTAGTCTTGTCTGTCTAGTCTTGTCTGTCTAGTCTTGTCCGTCTAGTCTTGTCTGTCAAGTCTTGTCTAGCCTAGTCAAAAAGTTTATTGTTATTGATTTATTGTTTGTTATTTATAATGATTTATTGTTGATTGATTATTGAAATTGTTTGTGTAATGCGGAGGTTTTGAATGGTAGGTAGTTAGGAAGTGAATCGAGAATGTGTCTTTGATTGTGTAACATTTCGGTGTTTGCGAATGTTTGGTCAAAGTGTCGGTTTTGATCTAATTACGAGCGTAATAATAAACATATCCAGGTCGTAATCGCAACAATAAACGGACGGGATGAACTGGAACGTCCGAATGCGGACAAACAAGCCGGAATCGATTATCCGGGCGAGATTCAGTAATAATATTAATCTCTTAATCGGAATAATTCGCGGCTAATGGCGTTTCAATTGGACACTGCGCCGTCATTAATATATCGGTGACAATTCGCAATGGATTCAAGCAATTTCGCGCCATTGTCGCGTTCGCCGGGCAAAGTGCAAACAATGGGCAGCCAGGAATGCTGCACAAGGTCAAGCGCCAGAACCGGTTTTCGACCACCGACTTACATAAATATTTCACATTTAATAAATCACCTGACATAATTACTACATGTCTAGATGTTCGCTGCTAAATAGCTTTTGTGTTTGCACGTTTTAACCCTCTTCAACTACAATTTATATATTCACTAAAAACGCACATAAACATTCGCTAGTTTGTTAGGAAGGAACTAGCAATGAAAACAAAAACGTTTTCAAATAAAAATTGTTGAGAAAACCTCTTTCTTTAAGAAATAGTTAAATATATCTTCAAATTTTTATTACTTATTGCGATGCATAAGTTTTTCCAATAAGTTGCTTAAATGCAATTTTGTTTGTTAATTTGGAAGTCAAAGTTCAATACAAAATATTTTTCAAATAAAAGTTGCCCAGAATACTTTAATCTCCAAATTACATTTAAACAATATATTCGAGTTTATAACAAGCTTTGAGATTTACGAACTTTCCTACAAACATCTACAAATTTGTGAGAATTTGCAATCTCCATTTTGTTTCGGATTTATCTTGGAAACAAAAGCCGGAATCAAAATATTTTTCAAATGAAACTTGTTGGAAATAACTTAATCTTTCATAACATTTAACTAACATTTTATTTGTTTTAATATTTGTTGCAATTTTTTAATTTATCTACAAACACCTCCAAAATTGTGACAATTTGCAATCTCCATTTTGTTCCGGCATTATCTCGGAAACAAAAGCCGGAATTAAAATATTTTTCAAATAAAACTTGTTCGAATTGCTTTAATCTTTAATAATATCTAATTAGCATTTTCTTTGTGTTAACAGTTTTTGAGATTTTTAAATTTTTCTACAAACACCTCCAACTTTGCGACAATTTGCAATCGCCATTTTGTTGCGGCTTTATCTTGGAAACAAAAGCCGGCATCAAAATATTTTTCAAATAAAACTTGTTGGAAATAACTTAATCTTTCATAACATTTGATTAACATTTTATTTGTTTTGATATTTGTTGCAATTTTTCTACAAACACCTCCAAATTTGTGTCAATTTGCAATCCCCTTTTTGTTTGGGCATTATCTTGGAAACAAAAGGCGAAATCAAAATATGTTTCAAACAAAAAATGTCCAAGATTCTTTAATCTTCAAACAAAAACATATTTGTTAATATTACAGATCTTGGCAACGCTTGCAATAACAAATTTGCAAAATGATTCGTATCGTATTCGTAATAAATTTCCACCGACAAAACACTCGCCATAATTCTTATTGTATGATTTTTCTATGGAGCGAAGTAACAAAGGCTCGCTGCACCTTTGGGAAATCTCCAGATTCTACAGGAACCGTCCCCAATAAGAAAATATAAGAACCTACCGATTTTCTCCCACATAAATACAATTCCGCTTCATCCAATACGCAAGCACTAATTAAAGAAATCCTCAACTAGTTATAACCACTTTGTTGTCTTCGGTCTAGTTTTCCAGTCAGTTAAGTATTTAAGTAGTTCAGTTAATGAAGGATAAATTAGTTAGTTAGACGGTGTTTCGGCTATTTTGTAAGGTCGGGACGCTGTCGAACGGCGTCAAAGGTTCTATAAATATTTAGCAGAAACACTGAAGGTAAATTCCCTGGCGATGGCGTGCGGTTTGGCCATTCTAAGGCGGGATACAAAGAGGATAAAACCGTTTACTTTGATACACTTCCCCGCTGATAATAAACTAATTATGATTTTAATATAATAGACTAGGTAGCTATAGACAAACCAGATTTGGTTTGAGAAGTTGTTGTGGAGCGATTGATAAAACTTGTTCCAGATCAACGAATTGTAAACCAAACGCACGTGTGTGTTATCAATCAGTCTCAATGAGTCCAATATACGGCGGCGTCTTTAGTCCAATATGCGGCGGCGTCTTAAGTCCAATATACGGCGGCCTCTTTATTCTAATATACGGCGGCGTCTTTAGTTCAATATACAGCGGCGTCTTTAGTCTAATATACGGCGGCGTCTTTAGTCCAATATACGGCGGCGTCTTTAGTCCAATATACGGCGGCGTCTTTAGTCCAATATGCGGCGGCGTCTTTAGTTCAATATACAGCGGCGTCTTTAGTCTAATATACGGCGGCGTCTTTAGTCCAATATACGGCGGCGTCTTTAGTCCAATATACGGCGGCGTCTTTAGTCCAATATACGGCGGCGTCTGTTGTCCAATATACGGCGGCGTCTTTAGTTCAATATACAGCGGCGTCTTTAGTCTAATATACGGCGGCGTCTTTAGTCCAATATACGGCGGCGTCTTTAGTCCAATATACGGCGGCGTCTTTAGTCCAATATACGGCGGCGTCTGTTGTCCAATATACGGCGGCGTCTTTAGTCCAATATACAGCGGCATCTTTAGTCCAATATACGGCGGCGTCTTTGGTCCAATATACGGCGGCGTCTTTAGTCCAATATACGGCGGCGTCTGTTGTCCAATATACGGCGGCGTCTTTAGTTCAATATACAGCGGCGTCTTTAGTCTAATATACGGCGGCGTCTTTAGTCCAATATACGGCGGCGTCTTTAGTCCAATATACGGCGGCGTCTTTAGTCCAATATACGGCGGCGTCTGTTGTCCAATATACGGCGGCGTCTTTAGTCCAATATACAGCGGCATCTTTAGTCCAATATACGGCGGCGTCTTTGGTCCAATATACGGCGGCGTCTTTAGTCCAATATACGGCGGCGTCTTTAGTCCAATATACGGCGGCGTTTGTTGTCCAATATACGGCGGCGTCTTTAGTTCAATATACAGCGGCGTCTTTAGTCTAATATACGGCGGCGTCTTTTGTCCAATATACGGCGGCGTCTTTAGTCCAATATACGGCGGCGTCTTTAGTCCAATATACGGCGGCGTCTGTTGTCCAATATACGGCGGCGCCTTTAGTCCAATATACAGCGGCATCTTTAGTCCAATATACGGCGGCGTCTTTGGTCCAATATACGGCGGCGTCTTTAGTCCAATATACGGCGGCGTCTTTAGTTCAATATACAGCGGCGTCTTTAGTCTAACATACGGCGGCGTCTTTAGTCCAATATACGGCGGCGTCTTTAGTTCAATATACGGCGGCGTCTTTAGTCCAATATGCGGCGGCGTCTGTTGTCCAATATACGGCGGCGTCTTTAGTTCAATATACAGCGGCGTCTTTAGTCTAATATACGGCGGCGTCTTTAGTCCAATATACGGCGGCGTCTTTAGTCCAATATACGGCGGCGTCTTTAGTCCAATATACGGCGGCGTCTGTTGTCCAATATACGGCGGCGTCTTTAGTCCAATATACAGCGGCATCTTTAGTCCAATATACGGCGGCGTCTTTGGTCCAATATACGGCGGCGTCTTTAGTCCAATATACGGCGGCGTCTTTAGTCCAATATACGGCGGCGTCTGTTGTCCAATATACGGCGGCGTCTTTAGTTCAATATAAAGCGGCGTCTTTAGTCTAATATACGGCGGCGTCTTTGGTCCAATATACGGCGGCGTCTTTAGTCCAATATACGGCGGCGTCTTTAGTCCAATATACGGCGGCGTCTGTTGTCCAATATACGGCGGCGTCTTTAGTCCAATATACAGCGGCGTCTTTAGTCCAATATACGGCGGCGTCTTTGGTCCAATATACGGCGGCGTCTTTAGTCCAATATACGGCGGCGTCTTTAGTCCAATATACGGCGGCGTCTGTTGTCCAATATACGGCGGCGTCTTTAGTTCAATATACAGCGGCGTCTTTAGTCTAATATACGGCGGCGTCTTTAGTCCAATATACGGCGGCGTCTTTAGTCCAATATACGGCGGCGTCTTTAGTCCAATATACGGCGGCGTCTGTTGTCCAATATACGGCGGCGTCTTTAGTCCAATATACAGCGGCATCTTTAGTCCAATATACGGCGGCGTCTTTGGTCCAATATACGGCGGCGTCTTTAGTCCAATATACGGCGGCGTCTTTAGTCCAATATACGGCGGCGTCTTTAGTCCAATATACGGCGGCGTCTGTTGTCCAATATACGGCGGCGTCTTTAGTCCAATATACAGCGGCATCTTTAGTCCAATATACGGCGGCGTCTTTTGTCCAATATACGGCGGCGTCTTTAGTCCAATATACGGCGGCGTCTTTAGTCCAATATACGGCGGCGTCTGTTGTCCAATATACGGCGGCGCCTTTAGTCCAATATACAGCGGCATCTTTAGTCCAATATACGGCGGCGTCTTTGGTCCAATATACGGCGGCGTCTTTAGTCCAATATACGGCGGCGTCTTTAGTTCAATATACAGCGGCGTCTTTAGTCTAACATACGGCGGCGTCTTTAGTCCAATATACGGCGGCGTCTTTAGTTCAATATACGGCGGCGTCTTTAGTCCAATATGCGGCGGCGTCTGTTGTCCAATATACGGCGGCGTCTTTAGTTCAATATACAGCGGCGTCTTTAGTCTAATATACGGCGGCGTCTTTAGTCCAATATACGGCGGCGTCTTTAGTCCAATATACGGCGGCGTCTTTAGTCCAATATACGGCGGCGTCTGTTGTCCAATATACGGCGGCGTCTTTAGTCCAATATACAGCGGCATCTTTAGTCCAATATACGGCGGCGTCTTTGGTCCAATATACGGCGGCGTCTTTAGTCCAATATACGGCGGCGTCTTTAGTCCAATATACGGCGGCGTCTGTTGTCCAATATACGGCGGCGTCTTTAGTTCAATATACAGCGGCGTCTTTAGTCTAATATACGGCGGCGTCTTTGGTCCAATATACGGCGGCGTCTTTAGTCCAATATACGGCGGCGTCTTTAGTCCAATATACGGCGGCGTCTGTTGTCCAATATACGGCGGCGTCTTTAGTCCAATATACAGCGGCATCTTTAGTCCAATATACGGCGGCGTCTTTGGTCCAATATACGGCGGCGTCTTTAGTCCAATATACGGCGGCGTCTTTAGTCCAATATACGGCGGCGTCTGTAGTCCAATATACGGCGGCGTCTTTAGTCCAATATACAGCGGCGTCTTTAGTCCAATATACGGCGGCGTCTTTAGTCCAATATACGGCGGCGTCTTTAGTCCAATATACGGCGGCGTCTTTAGTCCAATATACGGCGGCGTCTGTTGTCCAATATACGGCGGCGTCTTTAGTCCAATATACAGCGGCATCTTTAGTCCAATATACGGCGGCGTCTTTGGTCCAATATACGGCGGCGTCTTTAGTCCAATATACGGCGGCGTCTTTAGTCCAATATACGGCGGCGTCTTTAGTCCAATATACGGAGGCGTCTGTTGTCCCAATATACGGCGGCGTCTACCGTCCAATATACGGCGGCGTCTTTAGTCCTATATATGGCGGCGTCTTTAGTCCAATATACGGCGGCGTCTTTAGTCCGATATACGGCGGCGTCTGTAGTCCAATATACGGCGGCGTATTTAGTCCAATATACAGCGGCGTCTTTAGTCCAATATACAGCGGCGTCTTTGGTTCAATAGACGGTGGCGTCTTTAGTCCAATATACTGCGGCGTCTTTAGTCGAATATACGGCGGCGCCTTTAGTCCAATGTACGGCGGCGTCTTTAGTCCAATATACGGCGGCGTCTTTAGTCCAATATACGGCGGCGTATTTGGTCCAATAAACGGCGGCGTCTTTAGTCCAATGTACGGCGGCGTCTTTAGTCCAATATACAGCGGCGTCATTAGTCCAATATATGGTGGCGTCTACAGTCCAATATACGGCGGCGTCTTTAGTCCAATATACGTCGGCGTCTTTAGTCCAATATACGGCGGCGTCTTTAGTCCAATATACGGCGGTGTCTTTAGTCCAATATACGGCGGCGTCTGTAGTCCAATATACGGCGGCGTCTTTAGTCCCATATACAGCGGCGTCTTTAGTCCAATATACGGCGGCGTCCTTAGTCCAATATACGGCGGCGTCTTTAGTCCCATATACAGCGGCGTCTTTGGACCAATATACGGCGGCGTCTTTAGTCCAATATACGGCGGCGTCCTTAGTCCAATATACGGTGGCGTCTTTAGTCCAATATACGGCGGCGTCTATAGTCCAATATACAGCGGCGTCTCTAGTCCAATATACGGCGGAGTCTATAGTCCAATATACGTCGGAGTCTATAGTCCAATATACGGCGGCGTCTTTAGTCCAATATACGTCGGCTTCTATAGTTAAATATACAGCGGCGTCTCTAGTCCAATATACCGCGGAGTCTATAGTAAAATATACGACGGCGTCTTTAGTCCAATATACGGCGGCGTCTATAGTCCAATATACGGCGGCGTCTATAGCCCAATATACGGCGGCGTGTATAGTCCAATATACGGCGGCATCTATAGTCCAATATACGGCGATATATTGGACTATAGATGCCGCCATATATTGGACTATAGACGCCGTCGTATATTGAACTAAAGACGCCGTCGTATATTGGACTATAGACTCCGCGGTATATTGGACTAGAGACGCCGCCGTATATTGGACTATAGACGCCGACGTATATTGGACTAAAGACGCCGCCGTATATTGGACTATAGACTCCGCCGTATATTGGACTATAGACTCCGCCGTATATTGGACTAGAGACGCCGCCGTATATTGGACTATAGACGCCGCCGTATATTGGACTAAAGACGCCACCGTATATTGGATTAAGGACACCGTCGTATATTGGACTAAAGACGCCGCCGTATATTGGACCAAAGAAGCCGCTATATATGGGACTAAAGACGCCGCCGTATATTGGACAGAGGACCCCGTTATATTGGACTAAAGACGTAGTCCAATATATACGGCGTAAAGACGAAGTCCGATATACGGAGGCGTCTTTAGTCCAATATACGGCGGCGTCTATAGTTCAATATACGGCGGCGTCTTTAGTCCAATATACGGCGGCGTCTATAGTCCGATATACGTCGGCGTCTATAGTCCAATATACGGCGGCGTCTATAGTCCAATATACGGCGGCGTCTTTAGTCCAATATACGGCGGCGTCTATAGTCCAATATACGGCGGCGTCTTTAGTCCAATATACGGCGGCGTCTGTAGTCCAATATACGGCGGCGTCTACAGTCCAATATCCGGCGGCGTCTTTAGTCCAATATACGGCGGCGTCTGTAGTCCAATATACGGCGGCGTCTACAGTCCAATATACGGCGGCGTCTTTAGTCCCATATACGGCGGCGTCTGTAGTCCAATATACGGCGGCGTCTACAGTCCAATATACGGCGGCGTCTACAGTCCAATATACGGCGGCGTCTTTAGTCCAATATACGGCGGCGTCTACAGTCCAATATACGGCGGCGGCTTTAGTCCAATATACGACGGCGTCTGTAGGCCAATATTCGGCGGCGTCTACAGTCCAATATACGGCGGCCTCTTTAGTCCAATATACGGCGGCGTCTTAAGTCCAATATACGGCGACGTCTGTAGTTCAATATACGGCGGCGTCTTTAGTCGAATATACAGCGGCGTCTTTAGTCCAATATACGGCGGCGTCTTTGGTCCAATATACGGCGGCGTCTTTAGTCCAATATACGGCGGCGTCTTTAGTCCAATATACGGCGGCGTCTTTAGTCCAATATACAGCGGCGTGTTTAGTCCAATATACGGCGGCGTCTTTGGTCCAATATACGGCGGCGTCTTTAGTCCAATATACGGCGGCGTCTTTAGTCCAATATACGGCGGCGTCTACAGTCCAATATACGGCGGCGTCTTTAGTCCAATATACGGCGGCGTCTTTAGTCCAATATACGGCGGCGTCTTTAGTCCAATATACAGCGGCGTCTTTAGTCCAATATACGGCGGCGCCTTTAGTCCAATATACAGAGGCGTCTTTAGTCCGAAATACGGCGGCGTCTTTGTTCCCATATACGGCGGCGTCTTTGGTCCAATATACGGCGGCTTCTTTAGTCCAATATACGGCGGCGTCTATAGTCCAATATACGGCGGCGTCTATAGTCCAATGTACGGCGGCGTCTATAGTCCAATATACGGCGGCGCCTATAGTCCAATATACGGCGGCGTCTATAGTCCAATATACGGCGGCGCCTATAGTCCAATATACGGCGGCGTCTTTAGTCCGAAATACGGCGGCGTCTTTAGTCCAATATACGGCGGCGTCTATTGTCCAATATACGGCGGCGTCTATAGTCCAATATGCGGCGGCATCTATAGTCCAATATACGGCGGCGTCTTTAGTCCAATATACGGCGGCGTCTTTAGTCCATAATGCGGCGACGTCTATAGTCCGATATACGGCGGCGTCTTTAGTCCAATATACTCGGGGTCTTTAGTCCAATATACGGCGGCGTCTATAGTCCAATATACGGCGGCGTCTATAGTCCAATATTCAGCGGCGTCTTTAGTCCAATATACGGCGGCGCCTTTAGTCCAATATACAGAGGCGTCTTTAGTCCAATATACGGCGGCGTCTTTGTTCCCATATACGGCGGCGTCTTTGGTCCAATATACGGCGGCTTCTTTAGTCCAATATACGGCGGCGTCTATAGTCCAATATACGGCGGCGTCTATAGTCCAATATTCAGCGGCGTCTTTAGTCCAATATACGGCGGCGCCTTTAGTCCAATATACAGAGGCGTCTTTAGTCCAATATACGGCGGCGTCTTTGTTCCCATATACGGCGGCGTCTTTGGTCCAATATACGGCGGCTTCTTTAGTCCAATATACGGCGGCGTCTATAGTCCAATATACGGCGGCGTCTATAGTCCAATATACGGCGGCGTCTATAGTCCAATATACGGCGGCGCCTATAGTCCAATATACGGCGGCGTCTTTAGTCCGAAATACGGCGGCGTCTTTAGTCCAATATACGGCGGCGTCTTTAGTCCAATATACGGCGGCGTCTTTAGTCCATAATGCGGCGACGTCTATAGTCCGATATACGGCGGCGTCTTTAGTCCAATATACTCGGGGTCTTTAGTCCAATATACGGCGGCGTCTATAGTCCAATATACGGCGGCGTCTATAGTCCAATATTCAGCGGTGTCTTTAGTCCAATATACGGCGGCGTCTATAGTCCAATATACGTGTATATATTGGGCGTGTATATTGGACTATAGTATATTATAGTGTAATGTTAGATTTCAGCTTTTTCCAGGCTTCCTCTGTGTTGTCCTGGTCTTGTATGCTGTTGGATGCTATTTTTTTGAAGTGGTCTGTTTTCGTATAGTATCCTTATGCTCTCTGTTTTTAATGCCTCTATGTTAAATTTAGCCGCATTTTGTCGGCTCTTGTTGCTTGTGTCTCATTGCTTTGAATCGGTACTTGCATACGACGATGTGATGTTCTGTGCCTATATTGGCTGATGGTATCACTCTTACGTCTATGATCTTATTTGGGTGGACTTTTCTGTTAGTTATTATATGATCTATAATGGTTCTCTGTCCTCCAGTGTTTTGATACGTGTACTTTTGTTGGTCTTTGTGTTTAAAGTAGGGGTATTATTAATACGTAATTGGTTTTGAATGCATAAGTCAATAAGCAGCATGCCGTTGTCGTTGATTTGCTCTTCTCCAAATCTATTCATTACTCCTGGTATTATGTTGTTACCAATTCTTGCATTTGTGTCTCCGATTATAAATGTTTTGTCATTGGGGTCCATTTCATTGATAGTTTCGGAAATTTTATTGTAGAATGATGCTCTTTCGTGTTGCGTTTTTGAGCTATCTGGTGCGTATATGCCGATGATGTGCATTTTTTTCTTTTCTAAACTTTAATGTCAATAGTATTATGTTATGATCTATATACTTAGTTATTTCGATATTATCTTTATATTTGTTGTGGATTACAATTGCCTCTCCTGATTTTGCTCTTTCGTTGCGTTCTTTTCCACTATAGCATAAGAGATAGTTGATAACATAACTTTTCATTAACTGTATACATTACACTTATACATTAACTTATCATTGACTGTTACATACGAGTGTGTTATGATGTATTTACATAGTCGACGAACTATACAATAATGGTCATTTACAATAGTGGTCGTAGATAAACGTTATTTATACGTGATTCACTGCTGCTAATAATCTAATTATAGTTTCAAAATGATTCAAGTAAGATTTAGTCTGTGAATTAGTTATGATAAAACTTGCGTTTTAATTTGATGGGGAATGTTGTGAGTAAATCGTGGAAAAGTATTTCGATAAATGTTATTTATTCGCGGAAAGTTTAATATAAATCAAAGATTTTAGATAAATATCCGTGCGGGTTCATTCAAAAATTCATACATTTATATCACCGTCTGCGATGCGAAACCTCACACGCTCTCCCGCCCGTTTCATCCCTTTCGATATTTTAAGGGCCGCCTCGAGTTCGAGCCGCATTACTCTCCAGCGAGTTTAGATAAATTTGAAAGGGATTTTTGCAAAGAGTTCTCGCCGCCAGAAATTCGCAACTTTTACGCTTGCATCTGCATACCGACACCCCCATCTAACTTTTACATCTATTATACAGATCTATTCCTCTAATGCCACTCGCACTTTATTCTCCCACTCACTTATTCAATAACTCACACTAAATTGTTATTTTAAGACTTCATGGGCTAGTTAAGTTATTGGGAATGTCGAGATTGAGATGCTCGATTTGAAACTATTGTTGATAATTTTTAGACGCTTAAAAAGAAGAACGCTTATTCGTCAAGCGTGACGTAATTCTCGTTTCTCTTTTGCACCGCTAGAAATTGATATCTGGGGGATTTAGACTAAACCAGCGATAAAACTTGGATAAAACAAGGAGATTAAGGCAATAAACTATATACAGATGATTTTAGCGGAGAGAAAAGTGCATTAAAGTTGGCGTTGTTTTGTCTCTGCGAAATGTCAGGAGGGAAAGGTTGTGTGTTTACTGTCTATTTCTAGTCGAACTATATAAAGCCCGAAACAGTTTAGTTTTAGATCGAGAAGTCGAGATTCGAATTTCAGACTGTGGAGAAAAATTTAAATTTTTTGAAAACTAAAGAATTAAGCCATCAGAAAGTGAAACTGAAGTATTAAGCTTTCAGAAACCGAAACTGATCCAATACCGTAATCTAATCTTAATTCCTTGCTCAAACTACGAGATTATCTAAACAAGATTTCATCTTCCACAAGATTTGACTAGACTAAACTAGACGGGATTAAAGAAGTTTATACTAAGCTAGACAAGGCTTGACAATAGGCTACAAAAGACTAGTCAAGGCTAAAAATCTGGATAAAGACTAGTTAAGGTTGGACAAGGACAAGGAAAAGACTGGACTAGGTGAGAAAAAGCTAAACAAGGTTTTGCAGGGTTGGGTATGCCTAGACAAGGCTAGGCAAGGCTGGTCAAACTGGAGGAAGCTAGACAAACCTGGACAAGACTAGACAATCGTAAACACGTCTAAATAATAATAAACAAGTCTAGGCACAGCTAGACGAAACATAACAAGTCTAGACAATACTGGACAAAACTAGGCAATGCTGCACAAAACTGGATAAAACTCGACAAGATTAAACAAGTTTAGACTAAACTGGCTAGAAAAGACTAGAAAAGGCTTGGTAAGACTATCCCACAGAAGGCTAGACAAGACTAGCCCGGATTATAAAAAGCTGGACAAGGCTGCACAAGACTAGTTAATGTTAGACAGAACATCGAAAAGACTGGACAAGGTGAGGCAAAGCTAAGCAAGGTTTTGCAGGATTAAGTATGCCTAGACAAAGCTGGGCAAGTCTGGACAAATCTAGACAATGCTGCACAAAACTGGATAAAAGTGATTAAACCAATAACTGATTAAACAAGTTTGAACTGACCTAAACAAGACTGCACTGGGCTGGATCGGGCCACAGAAGACTAGTCAAGGCTAGACAAGGTCGGATAAAGCTAGACAAGGCTACGCAAAGCTGGATTAAGTCTTCAGACACTGAAGTATTATGGCTTCAGAAACTGAAGATTTAAGCAGACACTGAAGTATTGAAGTATATTACAGACTGAGGACACACATTTTAATTTTTTGAATCCTGAAGAATTAAGTCTTCAGAAACAGAAACTGAAGTATTAAGCCTTCAGACACTGAAGTATTAAGCCTTCAGAAACTGAAACTGAAGTATTAAGGCTTCAGAGACTGAAACTGAAGTATTAAGCATTGAGACACTGAAGTCTTAAGTCCTCAGAAACTGAAATTGAAATATTAAGGCTTCAGAGACTGAAACTGAAGTATTAAGCCTTCAGATACTGAAGTATTAGGGCTTCATAAACTGAAACTGAAGCATTAAGCCTTTAGACACTGAAGTATTAAGCGTTCAGGAATTAAAACTGAAGTATTAAGCCTTCAGACACAGAAGTATTAAGCCATCAGAACTTGAAACTGAAGTATGAAGGATTCAGAGACTGAAACTGAACTATTAAGCTTTCAGACAGTGAAGTATTAAGGCTTCATAAACTGAAACTGAAGTATTAAGCCTTCAGGAACTAAAACTGAAGTATTAAGTCTTTAGACACCGAAGTATTATGCGTTCAGAAACTAAAACTGAAGTATTAAGGCTTGACAGACTGAAACTGAAGTATTAAGCCTTGAGACACTGAAGTATTATGCCTTCAGAAACTTAAACTGAAGTATTGAGCTTTCAGGCACTGAAGTATTAAGCCTTCAGTAACTGAAACTGAAGTATTAAGGCTTTAGAGACTGAAAGTGAAGTATTAAGCCTTCAGACACTGAAGTATTACGCCTTCAGAAACTGAAACTAAAGTATTAAGCCTTCGGGCAGTGAAGTATTATGCCTTCAGAAACTGAAACTGAAGTATTAAGCCTTCAGACACTGAAGTATTAAGTCTTCTGAAACTGAAGTATTAAGGCTTCAGAGACTGAAACGGAAGTATTAATCCTTCAGACACTGAAGTATTAAGCCTACAGACACTGAAGTATTAAGCCTTCGGAAACTGAAACTGAAGTACTAAGGCTTCAGAGACTGAAACTGAAGTATTTAGTCTTCAGACACTGAAGTACTAAGCCTTCAGAAACTGAAGTATTAAGGCTTCAGAGACTGAAACTGAAGTATTTAACCTTCAGACACTGAAGTATTATGCCTTCAGAAACTGAAACTGAAGTATGAAGGATTCAGAGACTGAAACTGAAATATTAAGCTTTCAGACAGTGAAGTATTAAGGCTTCATAAACTGAAACTGAAGTATTAATTAAGCCTTCAAACACTGAAATATTAAACCTTCAGAATCTAAAACTGGAGTATTGAGGTTTCAGAGACTGAAACTGAAGTATTAAGCCTTAAGGCACTGAAGTATTATGCCTTCAGAAACTGAAACTGAAGTATTAAGGCTTCAGAGACTGAAACTGAAGTATTAATCCTTCAGACACTGAAGTATTAAGCCTTCAGACACTGAAGTATTAATCCTCCAGACTCTGAAGTAGTAAGCCTTCAGAAACTGAAACTGAAGTATTAAGGCTTCAGACTAAAAGTGAAGTATTAAGCCTTCAGACATTGAAGTATTAATCCTCCAGACTCTGAAGTATTAAGCCTTCAGTAACTGAAATTGAAGTATTAAGGCTTTAAAGACTGAAAGTGAAGTATTATGCCTTCAGACACTGAAGTATTATGCCTTCAGAAACTGAAACTGAAGTATTACGTTTTTAGACACTGAAATATTAAGCCTTCAGAAACTGAAGTATTAAGGCTTCAGAGACTGAAGGCGAAATATTAAGCCTTCAGACACTGAAGTATTATGCCTTCAGAAACTGAAACTGAAGTATTAATCCTTCAGACACTGAAGTATTAAGCCTTCAGACACTGAAGTATTAATCCTCCAGACTCTGAAGTAGTAAGCCTTTAGAAACTGAAACTGAAGTATTAAGGCTTCAGACACTGAAGTATTAATCCTCCAGACTCTGAAGTAGTAAGCCTTTAGAAACTGAAACTGAAGTATTAAGGCTTCAGACACTGAAGTATTAATCCTCCAGACTCTGAAGTATTAAGCCTTCAGTAACTGAAATTGAAGTATTAAGGCTTTAGAGACTGAAAGTGAAGTATTA
Source organism: Phosphuga atrata (assembly GCA_944588485.1). Classification (NCBI taxonomy): domain Eukaryota; kingdom Metazoa; phylum Arthropoda; class Insecta; order Coleoptera; family Silphidae; genus Phosphuga; species Phosphuga atrata. Next base: position 27,655 of record CALYMW010000497.1, read on the forward strand.
TGCCTTCAGACACTGAAGTATTATGCCTTCAGAAACTGAAACTGAAGTATTACGTTTTTAGACACTGAAATATTAAGCCTTCAGAAACTGAAGTATTAAGGCTTCAGAGACTGAAACTGAAGTATTAATCCTTCAGACACTGAAGTATTAAGCCTTCAGACACTGAAGTATTAATCCTCCAGACTCTGAAGTAGTAAGCCTTTAGAAACTGAAACTGAAGTATTAAGGCTTCAGACACTGAAGTATTAATCCTCCAGACTCTGAAGTATTAAGCCTTCAGTAACTGAAATTGAAGTATTAAGGCTTTAGAGACTGAAAGTGAAGTATAATGCCTTCAGACACTGAAGTATTATGCCTTCAGAAACTGAAACTGAAGTATTAAGGCTTCAGAGACTGAAACTGAAGTATTAGTCCTCCAGACTCTGAAGTAGTAAGCCTTTAGAAACTCAAACTGAAGTATTAAGGCTTCAGACTGAAAGTGAAGTATTAAGCCTTCAGACACTGAAGTATTAATCCTCCAGACTCTGAAGTATTAAGCCTTCAGTAACTGAAATTGAATTATTAAGGCTTTAGAGACTGAATGTGAAGTATTATGCCTTCAGACACTGAAGTATTATGCCTTCAGAAACTGAAACTGAAGTATTACGTTTTTAGACACTGAAATATTAAGCCTTCAGAAACTGAAGTATTACGGCTTCAGAGACTGAAAGTGAAGTACTAAGCCTTCAGACACTGAAGTATTATGCCTTCAGAAACTGAAACTGAAATATTAAGGTTTCAGAGACTGAAACTGAAGTATTAATCCTTCAGACACTGAAGTATTAAGCCTTCAGACACTGAAGTATTAATCCTCCAGACTCTGAAGTATTAAGCCTTCAGAAACTGAAACTAAAGTATTAAGGCTTCAGACTGAAAGTGAAGTATTAAGCTTTCAGACACTGAAGTATTAAGCCTTCAGAAACGGAAGTATTAAGGCTTCAGAGACTGAAACTGAAGTATTTAGCCTTCAGACACTGAAGTATTATGCCTTCAGAAACTGAAGTATCAAGCCTTCAGTAACTGAATTATTAAGTTAATGATTTTGAACTAGCAATCGGTTTATTTTCACAGAAACGGCGCCTAGCTTTATCCATTTTCGTAATTGTGAAATGTTTTCCGGGCGAATTAATTTGATTAAAGCCGGAATTTATTACAAGCAACTACGAAGAAAAAAAGCTGCGGAAAATAATGAAGTCTTGCTGCAGGTTGGCCGTGTGTATGCCAAACCAATAAATCCTCACACCTTCCGTGCAAACGAACCTTACATATTTCACTTCTTCACATCGAATGACAATTGCGCCGACACGCAACCTTTATCTTCCACGTTTAACGGACGCGATTAAAATCCCTCCGGTTCGACTTTTATTTCCAACTTTAATTCACAAAAAGAAATATCTCCAGCAAAACCTACATAGTTTCCCCATTAAAGATTCCGTCCGCTTAATACCCTCTATGTTATTGATCCAATGCCGTAATCTAATCTCAATTCCGAACTCAAACTACCAGACAAGACTAGACAGACTAGACTAGACAGACAAGATTAGACAGACAATACTAGACATACAAGACTAGACAGACAAGACTAGACAGACAAGACTAGACAGACAAGACTAGACAGACAAGACTAGACAGACAAGACTAGACAGACAAGACTAGACAGACAAGACTAGACAGACAAGGCTAGACAGACAAGACTAGACAGACAAGACTAGACAGACAAGACTAGACAGACAAGACTAGACAGACAAGACTAGACAGACAAGACTAGACAGACAAGACTAGACAGACAAGACTAGACAGACAAGACTAGACAGACAAGACTAGACAGACAAGACTAGACAGACAAGACTAGACAGACAAGACTAGACAGACAAGACTAGAGAGACAAGACTAGACAGACAAGACTAGACAGACAAGACTAGACAGACAAGACTAGACAGACAAGACTAGACAGACAAGACTAGACAGACAAGACTAGACAGACAAGACTAGACAGACAAGACTAGACAGACAAGACTAGACAGACAAGACTAGACAGACAAGACTAGACAGACAAGACTAGACAGACAAGACTAGACAGACAAGACTAGACAGACAAGACTAGACAGACAAGACTAGACAGACAAGACTAGACAGACAAGACTAGACAGACAAGACTAGACAGACAAGACTAGACAGACAAGACTAGACAGACAAGACTAGACAGACAAGACTAGACAGACAAGACTAGACAGACAAGACTAGACAGACAAGACTAGACAGACAAGACTAGACAGACAAGACTAGACAGACAAGACTAGACAGACAAGACTAGACAGACAAGACTAGACAGACAAGACTAGACAGACAAGACTACACAGACAAGACTAGACAGACAAGACTAGGCAGACAAGACTAGACAGACAAGACTAGACAGACAAGACTAGACAGACAAGACTAGACAGACAAGACTAGACAGACAAGACTAGACAGACAAGACTAGACAGACAAGACTAGACAGACAAGACTAGACAGACAAGACTAGACAGACAAGACTGGACAGACAAGACTAGACAGACAAGACTAGACAGAGAAGACTAGACAGACAAGACTAGACAGACAAGACTAGACAGACAAGACTAGACAGACAAGACTAGACAGACAAGACTAGACAGACAAGACTAGACAGACAAGACTAGACAGACAAGACTAGACAGACAAGACTAGACAGACAAGACTAGACAGACAAGACTAGACAGACAAGACTAGACAGACAAGACTAGACAGACAAGACTAGACAGACAAGACTAGACAGACAAGACTAGACAGACAAGACTAGACAGACAAGACTAGACAGACAAGACTAGACAGACAAGACTAGACAGACAAGACTAGACAGACAAGACTAGACAGACAAGACTAGACAGACAAGACTAGACAGACAAGACTAGACAGACAAGACTAGACAGACAAGACTAGACAGACAAGACTAGACAGACAAGACTAGACAGACAAGACTAGACAGACAAGACTAGACAGACAAGACTAGACAGACAAGACTAGACAGACAAGACTAGACAGACAAGACTAGACAGACAAGACTAGACAGACAAGACTAGACAGACAAGACTAGACAGACAAGACTAGACAGACAAGACTAGACAGACAAGACTAGACAGACAAGACTAGACAGACAAGACTAGACAGACAAGACTAGACAGACAAGACTAGACAGACAAGACTAGACAGACAAGACTAGACAGACAAGACTAGACGGACAAGACTAGACGGACAAGACTAGACAGACAAGACTAGACAGACAAGACTAGACAGACAAGACTAGACAGACAAGACTAGACAGACAAGACTAGACAGACAAGACTAGACAGACAAGACTAGACAGACAAGACTAGACAGACAAGACTAGACAGACAAGACTAGACAGACAAGACTAGACAGACAAGACTAGACAGACAAGACTAGACAGACAAGACTAGACAGACAAGACTAGACAGACAAGACTAGACAGACAAGACTAGACAGACAAGACTAAACAGAAAAGACTAGAGAGATAAGATATACAAAGACTAGAGAGAAAAGACTGAAGAGACAAGACTAGACAAACAAGATTAGACAAACAAAACCAGACATACAAGACTATACAGACTCAAATGCCTAAGATTCCCGAGACTTAGGCTAATAGATATTAAGAAATCTGGACTAGTTTGACAAGTAAGTTGAAACTTGAGACTTTAAGTAAATCTTCCTGTGGAACCGCGTAATATGATTATTATTATTAATAAACAATTCTTTTGCGGTATTGTGTCGTCTGTTACGAAGAGGAAAGAATAAATGATTTACGGCTGGGGGATAAAACACGCAATTTTCAAGGTAATTTTCGGCAAGCTCCCCGTGAAGGGTTCGAAACCCGATGGGAAATAATGACCCACCCGAAATATTAATTCCATACAATTATCCCTCGAAAATGAGAGAGAATGATAAACGGCTTCGTTTAAAAATGATATTATTTAGTGAGCTACTTAATGTAATAAATGGACTAGGAATTATAGGTTTGCTTCTAGAAAAAAAAATCCGAAAAAATAAGTGGGACATTTATTAAGTTTATTGCTTAATAACTAGAGATATGATATACATGCTATTTTCTTCTTGCGCATAAATCTCCATAAATTTAAACACTTGCAACCTTTTAAAACGGCTTTTAATGTTATTGCGAAGGTATAATTCGTCTAAAACTCTACTATTCCATTTCTAAACCCGAGGTGTAAGTTACAATGGGAAATCGGGAAAGAGTTAATTCAGCAGGAAATGCGGTAACCCCTCCCCAGTCGACCTCCGACTTAACTAAATAACGTTATGTAAGTATTACATGGCATATTAACCTCGACTGTTTGCCATTATCTACATTGTATGCGAAATTAATAAATGTGTTCAATTATCGTGTTCGCTATAACTACACAGATAGATCCGCAATTAGCATATAGACTACGCTTCACGACACACACGTACATTAAAATTGTCATTGATAATATAATTGTCTAGTTTTCTCGATCTGACCTTGTCTACAGTGTTTGCAATTTTCAAAGCGAATTATTTCAATTAGGAAGGTTCGCTGAAGATTTCCGAAAATTTGCAATTTTCAACGCAAATTATTTCAATTACGAGGGTTCGCCGAAATTCTCATCAGAGCTTCCTTGTAAGGTTTTCATTACATAAGTAAATGCGGCGCCCCGCGACAAAGCAATTCGCAACAAACGCGTCGAGGGGTCGCGGGGCTGTAGAAGGGCTGCATTGTTACAGTGTCAGAGGAAGTTGTGTAATAATGCCGTCTGATTTATTACGTCACCGGTTATTATACGAAGACGAATATTTTTGGAAATATTTATGTCGCAAGTGATATAAACCCGGATAATCAATTAATTATGGAAAACAAGGTTCGCTGTTCCAGTTTTTTTTGTCAAAATATAGATTTATGATCGTGATATTTATTATTTTTTCCTCCTCTGGGAAACCGTATTAGTTATTTATTGATCGGCGTTCGTGGTCGCGTGTTCGATCACAACACTAAATTTTCATGATTTTCTCGTCGACATTCCCCCCATAAAAACGCATTACAATCATTTATAAAAATTAAGACAGTCCCATTTGCATTCAACGACCCTCCAACACAACAAACACTTTTTCTCCGTCCTTCAAGGTAACCGTAATTGCAATATAAATATCCATTTCCACACTCGTTCTCCTTTAATTTATACACCGCAAACAATGAGTGTCTTCGTTATATTGTGTAAACATCGCGCTAATTGCTTCTTTGCAAACATTATATTCGCATAATTTTACATCCGCAAACAACCTCCTTTATTATACCTGGAATCTTACGGAAAAATAACGTCAAACCATTAATCGATATCTAAACAACTCAGTCATGTGCTTGCCTTGCCTTGTTCATGTGCAACATATCAGTCTGTGCTTGCCTGCATAAAAACATAATCTACTTTGAAAAGTCTGGATTGGTTAGATTATGTAAAATAGACAAAAATTAGTAAAACTAGTAGATTCTGTTTCCTACCACTTCGTTACAAATTTTATTTATTCTGTTTATCAGATCCCTTTTATGCTTTATGGCCTTAACCCCTTGACATACGAATAAAATGCGCGTTGACGTGTCCATATACATGTGATCTTATGAAATATACATGACGCCCTTTTTTTTAAGTTTGGTTCGATGTGAATGCTGAGTTTGGTTTCGAACACTGCGGCCTATTGGTAGCCTATTGTATTCTGCATTCACATTCACTTATTCCCAGAAACCTGCTGTTTTTGTAAATTGCGCTAATTGCAATTTTTCACCGGCAAATGGACTGCACTGGAGATAGAACTCGGGACCTCTATACTTGTTAGTTAGCGCTCTAACATGAGGCCACGAGCGTCACTACTACACCACTTGCGCCGGCCTACACCACTCGCGCCGGCATGACGTCTTAGAGACATGACGTCTTAGAGACGTAATTTTATGTCAAGCGGTTAAGCTCTATTCCCACATGCGCGACACTCAGCTACGCGACGTCACGCGACACCGTCTGTCAAATAATAATTACATTGTTTTAAATGGGCACGTTCTCACTGTGGCTTTAATCATTATTTGACAGGCGATGTCGCAGGACGTCGCGTAGCTGAGTGTCGCTCATATGGGAATCGACATTTATCGTTTCTAAAAAAATCGGCCAAGTGCGAGTTGTGACTCGCGCACCTAGGGTTCCGTACAAACTTGTAAGTAAGGTATCTTTTTTTTGTGGAGGACGTAGCAAGCACATTCAGTTAACTTGACAAGTGGCCCTCCTGAAATCACGACCATCTTAGTACCGCTGCAAGCATAACCTCAAGATGTCGCTGTCGTACGATGGAATTCTACCCTATATTTTATTTCCATACATCCCCCATTCACTATGAGTGTTTAGGGGTTCTGAAACTTCACTATTTGATTTTATTGCTCAATTTTGCCTGTATACCTATATACCCTGTATAAAGGTATACAGGGTATTTTTTAACTTATAAAAAGAAAACTTTATTTTAGTATTACACTTATTCACTAACATATTAAGATCTAACTATTTCTAGATCTAATATAAACTAATATATTAACTATTTCTAGATCTATTTCGATACTCTTAACATAAAGTTGTTCAATTGACTGCTTTTGGGCAATTGACTACCAAAAAAATATAGGGCGTATGTGATTTAAGTATATGTAGATTATAAAGAAAATTAGACGAAATATAATATATACAGGATGTTACGGGACTTGAGTATATCGCATGTCGGTTATAAACAATCAAAATTTAGACATAACATATACCCTGTATATATTATGGATATAGAGCGTACGTGATGAAATACATAACGAATATAAACAAAGAAAATTCAGAATAAACAGCTTGGTGCCGACACATACTTTTTAACCTTCGGACCTAACTGTATGCAACCCATATGCTTCCGGAGCCTGACAATACCACGCAACACCTTATTGTATTTTTATAAGTTTCTAATAGTAAATTGACATTTTTCTTGTAATTAAACTACATATTTACGGTTTTCAGATTTTTCCGTTTACATGTACTGTAAGACACCGCTTCTTGCCAAATTTCATGATTCTAGGTCTACGGGAAGTACCCTATAGGTTTTGATTCCCTTGTGAAATCGTAAAATATGCGACATAAACGCTCATATCTTTTGATCGCGTTGACTTACAAGTTTGATTTTTTCAGAGCTGAAAGAGACCGCAGACCCGAGTATTTGATACAAATTTCAACTCGTTACATCTACGCGTTCCTGAAAAAAATGGTCTTGACGGACAGACAGACGGACAGACAGACAGAAAGTGATCCTATAAGGGTTCCGTTTTCGGTACGGAACCCTAAAAAACATCAGTTTTAGCTCAACTTACTTTTTTTGCATGGGGGTTGCTTGAGGGGGTAGTGGGAAATATAATCCCATTGGTATGTGTCCCTATGGGTTAGTATGAATGTAAGAATTGCTTTTTAAAAAATTTATTTCTTCTAATTGCACTATGACCTTATATTTATGAATGGCACGGCGTAAAGCACTTCTTAGACAGAGCAACTTTGCACATTGTACGCAAGGTTTTGGTTCGCGTTTCTTTGCCCTTTCCTGAACAGTTCGCACATCTTTTTCTGGAGCTACCTTCAACTGGGAGGTGATCTCCAACATTGAGCGTATGTATCATGCCATATGTTTTGGATGAACGTCCAGCAGATTTCTTAAGTTTCATTGCACTTGCTTGTTTGCTATTTCAACTTTTCTGGTAGCCCAATCAACTTTTCTAGCAGAGAGACAACAAATTGTAACAGTGGCTTTTTTGTTCTTCGTTGTTCATTGATTAGAATTGACGCATTGACGCAATTTATAAAAAAAACCTTTTCCACAATTTTTACGACTTCCTACCAAAGTTATAAGAACCAACTTTTTGGGCCGATAAGTCTACTCCACCCATTAATTTATTATTAGAATTATTACTTTATTAGAACACAATTGCTTCTGGGCATGGTACCTCCTTTTTCACCATCCTTTTGCTCTCCAGTTGCGCTTATTACATCATTAGTACAATTTGTGATCACAAGAACCTCCTTGCTATCTTGCCACCTTAAGGCAATTAATATATGGCTATCTTGCCACCAATTAAGGCTAATGTGCCCACATTATTACCCAAAAATTGAGAATCACTTTTCTTCAATTCCCCATCAAACTTTGGCATACATTTTCGCGAAAGAATACAAGTTCATACAGCAGGATGTTGTCCATCAGTCTAACACTTGTAAAGAAGCGATCAAATGCTAAAGTGACTCCCGAATTGTAAACATAAGTGACGATACAACCTTTTCCCCTAAGGTTAGTAAAGTAGTGACTTTTCCTACAGTATCATTTCTCCCAGAATAAATATCCAGATCATATACATATCTCGTTTCCGCATCGCACCGTTCCCATATTTTGATTCCACGCTTGATGGGTTTCAAAGGGAGATATTGCTTCTGACTTGAGCGGCCTTTGAATTTGATTGATTCGTGAATGCTCTGGAATGCACTGTCTTCTCCGCATTTCAAAGGCGCAAAAACCACCTCATCAGTGTAGCAGGTTTTAAGCATCAGTCCCTTTTTCTGGGCAATTGAAATATATCAACCGGCGATAAAATGCCAGGTCCCGCATATTAGTGTGACGATTCGTTCCACAAGTATGCGCGAGAGGTTGCCTACACTCTCGGAAGAAAGTACGACACGCATAAGAAAAAGAAATATATCTTAGAGAGAAGTAGTTGGGCGCGAATCCGAGCAATTGCAGTTTTTATAGTCTCATGCATTCTTTGACCAGCAGTCAGTGAAGTTAGGAACTTATTGTCATAACATAATTCCTAATAAAAGCATTATTTCACCAGCACCTTTATTAGCGGCATCAATTTTCCTTTTGTTGGCTTTCTTCAGTAATTCCAGTCGGGAATTGGTACTTTCGGCAATAAAAATCATCAAACTACGTGGAAAAACTTTCGAACATCTCACAACTTTCCACATCAGTGGTGATAGCACACCTCCTTGTGGGCACCCTCGAGTTGTCGAGATCTTGATGGTGTCTCTTCCCACTTGTACCTCAGCCGTTCTGGTTGTCAGCATTTCTCCCATCCACTTCGAGATAGTGCTATCGATGTTCCTTCTTTCGAGAGCCGTTTTGAGGTGTTATCAAAGGCTCCTATATCCAAGAAGGCACAAATCGCTACTTCCTTTGTCTCTAGTGCTGCTTCTATTTCATTTGTCAGCTGATACAGGGCGGTTTCTGTTGATTTCCCTGCTCTTTATGCATGCTGACAGTTGTGGTGATAGCACACCTCCTGGTGGGCACCCTCAAGTTGTCGAGATCTTGATGGTGTCTTTTCCCACTTGTACTTCCGCTGTTCTGGTTCTTAGCATTTCTCCCATCCACTTTGAGATTCTATATTCTGTCATAACAAGCAAAATTGCCAATAAAAGCATAATTTCACCGGAATCTGTATTAACGACATCCATTTTTTTTTGTTGGCTTTCCTCAGCAATTCCAATCGGAAATTGGTACATTCGGCAATAAATATCATGAAACTACGTGGAAAAACTTTCGGACACCGGACAACTTTCCACATCAGTGGAGATAGCACACCTCACTTTGGGCACCCTCGAGTTGTGGAGATCTTGATGGTCACTTGTGCCTCCGCCGTTCTGGTTCTCAGCATTTCTCCCATCCACTTTGAGATAGTCGATATTCCTGCGTTCGAGAGCCACTTTAACAACCTTGTGCGAGGTGTTATCAAATGCTCCTTCTGTATCCAAGAAGGCACATATCGCTACTTCCTTTCACTCTAGTGCTGCTTCTATTTCATTTGTCAGCTGATACAGGGCGGTTTCTGTGGATTTCCCTGCTCTGTATGCATGCTGACAGTGGTGTAGTGGTGCACCCTACCAGCACTATTGCTCTAAGATAATTATCAATTACCTTCTCCCTTGTCTTTAACATAAAATATGTTAGACTAATGGATCTAAATGACTTCGGGTGAGTGGTGTCTTTCTTCCCCATCTTCGGGCGGTTTCTGAGGACTTCCCTGCTCTGTATGCATGCTGACAGTTGTGTAATGTTGCACCTACTAGCACTATTGTTCTAAGGTAATTGTCAATTACCATCTCCATTATCTTTAACATAAAAGATGTTAGACTAATTAGTCTAAATGATTTCGGTTGAGTGGTGTATTTCTTCCCCACCTTCGGTATGAACACCACCTTAGAACATAGCTCCGGTATGTATCCGAGCGCTAAACTACTTCTAAGGATTTTTAGAAGGTACAGCATTAGTTCTCTCCCTCCGTTTTGTAGGAAGGCGGGAATATTCCGTCCAAACTTGGGCCCTTAAATGGCTGGAAAGTACCAATAGCTCATCTGATTCTGTTTCCGTACAGATGGATGCATCAAGCCCTTGGTCACTTTATACTTTCTGGGTTTTCCTCTGGGTTAACTTCTACTCCAATGTTCCTAAGTATACTCACCACCTTCTTTTTTACTTATGTCTGTTCATCTTGCTATCTGTCGGGTATACCTAGTACTATGATGTTATTTCTCTCCATCTCCCTTTCAAATTGGTGCAATGTTTACAAAGATAATTCAGAAATATCTCACCCCATTTGGCATTTCTAACGATAGGTTTGGAAGATTACTTCTTTCCACCGTATCAGAGCTTTATGCTACGGTACCAGCACAATAATCATACCGCCGCTCATCTTTGATATGGTACCATTACTGCCGCCATCATTGATATGGTACCTGTACAAGTATTGTACCTTATCATTGCTTATGATAAATTGTCGAAGGTATCTTCGTTGTCTAACCATTTGCATACCATTTAATCTTTCGGTACTTCCAGCCAGAGGATCTTGGCAGCAAGGCTCTTCTGGTCTCTACTCCCGATTATTTTACCTCTGCCTATTCCTTCCTTGTTGAACCTTACAATCGCCGATCTGGCAAATATCTCAACAACTCGAGGGTGCCCCCAAGGAGGTGTGCTATCACCACTGATGTGGAAAGTTGTACGATGTTGGAAGGTTTTTCGCAGGGATGGGGTTTAGGGCCATTCTTGTGGAATGTCGCCTATGACGGCTTTCTACGGACGCTGAAGCGGTTACTGCCCACAGAGGTGAGTATTGTGGCATACGCGGACGTCACGTGGACGTCACGTGCGCGGGGGAACTCGTTCGGAAGTGGATGGCCGTCTCCATCCAGCTCGATCGATGGCCTTAAGCTCGCCACCTACAAAACACAGGCGGCTCTGCTCTCTTCAAGGTCAGGTAGAGGCGTTCTGTAAGTTGAATGTTTAGAAGAGAGGATACCGGTCGAACGGTCGATCCGGTACCTCGGTGTGATCCTCCAGCCGGGTGAGTGGGGATTACAAGTGTGCTACACCGCCGTCAACGCGGCACGCGCGTCAGAACAGGTGGCGTGTCTTATGCCGAGGGCCACCGGGCCAGGGGAGGGTAGGAGGTTATTTTTCTTGGTCTTTTCATTGTTTATGATATGGTACCAAGATTACATGCTCCCTATCACTCTTAGATTCCAAAGGTTTCTGTCTAGGCTTGTCTGTCTCGTCATTTTCTTTCTTTTCAAAGATGGTATGTAACTGATGGTAGAGATGGTATGTCTCTATGAAGAAGCAGCTTAGGAAGAAGTCTGGCATGTGTGATGTGGTCATGCACGACAGCAACAATGGAACTGCTACTGGGTCTGACTCCGTCGCACCTTGTCGTGGAGGGAGTTTTAGTTGGCTTTCTTCAGTAATTCCGGTCGGGAATTGTTGCATTCGGCAATAAATATCATCAAACTACGTGGAAAAACTTTCGGATATCGTACAACTTTCCACATGAGTGGTGATAGCACACCTTCTTGTGGGAACCCTCGAGTTGTAGAGATCTTTTGCGGCGATTGTAAGGAATAAGCAGAGGTAAAATAATCGGGAGTAGAGACCGGAAGAGCCTTGCTGCCAAGATCCCCTGACTGGAAGTACAAAAAAATTAAATGGTATGCAAATACCAGTTCGATAAAAACTACAGAACAATGTTTTACCGGGTTTCTTCCCGGGATTGAACCGAGAGTGGGCAGTGAGTTGATAAACCCGTTTGAACGATGTGCAAAACTAAACCGATCACCGATCCAGACGCCTAACATGTCGAAAAAAGAGGAGATGCTAGATAAAGGAAGAGGGGAGTACAGTTCAGGTCAGAGTGATCATTTAGGAAGAATATTGCAGGAATTAAAAAGATCAATACGATAGACAGGAAGTTGGAGGAAATGAGATGGGAAAACAGAAGTTTGGAGGAAAAATTGGAAGGGTGAAAAAAAAGGGTGTAAAAAAAGGGAATGAAAAGGGTGCTGAAGAGGCAGAAGGAGGAGTAAGAAGTAGAAAAGGACTGGAGAAAGGAATTATTAGCAGAGTTTAGGTCGATAAAGGATGAAAATAAGTAAATAAAGAATAAGATATTGAAACTGGAGGAGGAATCAGAAGCAGTCAAGGATGAGAAGAGAAGAACCGAGAGAAAGTGGGAGGAGGAAGGACGGGCAATGATAGAGGAGCTGGCTAATCTAAAAGATACGGAAAAGAGGAGATTAAGGATGGAATTAAGAAATACACAAAAAATGTGTAGCAGTAAAGCCGATGATTCCTCAACATACCACATAGAACAAAGTGCTATCAAGTGGTATAGAGATGGTTCGAAGACAAAGGAAGGTACGGGTGCAGGAGTGTTTGGACCTTGTACCAACTACTTCGAATCCTTGGGAATCAATCTTTCAAGAAAGATACGGACAATTTAACATCGACAAGAACTATCGCCAAAAACGAATTGCTATCTTTTAAGATAGTCAAGTAGCTATTACGGCTATTAGCTCATATACCAACAGATCTAAACTGGTTTGGGACGGTGTGGCAAAGCTAAACAAGTTTTACAAAGAAACTAACGCAATCCTGCGCAAAAGTAACGCAATACTGCGTGCCAGGACACACTACTGCGTGCCAGGACTACACTAAGCACTGCGTGCCAGGACTACACTAAGGACTGCGTGCCAGGACTACACTAAGGACTGCGTGCCAGGACTACACTAAGTTTATCCGATGTGGAAACTGTGAAACTTGCAAACACACTTCAAGTTCATCCCATTGACGACCAATTTTTCCATTGAGAATACCACATGGCCTCGATGTTGTAACTTTGAATCGAAGTCTAAATGAATTTGGAACCGCATTCCAGGAAATCAATTCAGGGGTGGAAATCGGTTCAGCATCTATTGATACCTCGTTAGAGTCGTCGGATGAATCCTTAGAACTTTCGGCATCTTCGGAACTTTGAAAGCTGTCGCTGTCTGGTTCGAAGTTTTCGAGGTTTTTTTTTCATCCTTTCATCGAAGTTTCTGGTTTCATCTTCCAAAGAGTCATCAGATGATGCAAATAGGTCTTCGTGACTGAAGTTTCTGGTTTCATCTTCCAAAGAGTCATCAAATGATGCAAGTGGGTCTTCGGGACAAAAGTTTTCCCAATATTTTTTTAGTTCGTCCCTTTTTTAGTCAGCTTTTCCGTCCATTCTATAAAAAAATTATAGCTATAAAATACCAATGGGATAAATGAGTCCCATTATAAAATTTTAAGGTGATTTTTCTGTAAATGTTACGCGTTTTCTTACCTTTTTGCTTATTGAGAAAACCCAAGAATCTGTTTTGTATAAATAACTCTGGTAGAACGCATAGGAACACAGTTACACAGCCGTCAACATAAAAAACTGCGGAATGATTATAATTGCAATTGCAAGACACAGAAAATAAGAGTGTAATAAGCACATAGTTTTGCCTATTTTATGAAAATACTAATGGGACAATGCTTTATGAACATTTACAGTGAATTAAATCCCACCGAAATATATTATTTGGTCCTTGGGACATATGTGTCCCGCTGGTAGCGAAAGCATTTACTTATTAATTGGTGTATAGACAGTATTGTGGTGTGTGAGACGCCAATGTATCACTCACGGTTTGCAGAGGAATTTATTTACATGGATTATATATATATATTTATATTTATATATATATATATATATATATATATATATATATATATATATATACATATATTAAAAGTTCTATATAGTATCTAATATACATATATTAGAAGTATTATATATATATACAAATGTTCAAGAGATACAACCACTGTTGAGGAACTGAGTGGAGCTGGACTCTCTGAACTGGATTCGACTGGTCTGGTTGACTGACTGCTGGTTGAGTCTGGTTGATTGGGTCCATTGGCTGGACCGGTGTGTCTGAGTCCACTGGCTGAACTAGTGTCACTTCGCTGACTGGGTCCACTCGCTTGACTGGTGTGTCGTGAGTCCACTGGCTGGACTCTGTTGGTTGGTTGCGCCTGTTGGTTAAACTGAACTGGAGTCGACTTGCTGACTGTCTTGCTTGACTGTATGCATCTGATTGTGCGGACCGTGACTCTGTGGATCGAACTGTCTGGCCTGGGGGTCCAGGTATTTATATTAGCTCCAGGTATACTGGTACCTCATCTAGGGATGATAATTTTTTATTTTCGGCTATTTGTCGCTTTGGTGATTACCGATTCTCGGGAAAAACATCTTGTCGTAATTTTCCCGGGGATTACACCATTGACCCTAATAAAATATTTTTGGAAATCCGTACGAAAATATTTGGCTAATTATTGTAATGCCCTCGAAAAACTAAGAAATTAAAATGGAACGGCTCGTTGCCGCTACATCACCCCCTCGCCAGTGATAACGCTATGTAGCGTTTGTTGCTGTTGTTATTTGTTTGTTCATAGACGACTGGTAGATGGTTGACTTCGTTACCGTAGACGTTGTTTGTTGTTGCAAGTTTGTTTCAAGGCGTCCTCGTGGACGTCGTTTCCTGATAGGCGGTTTCCTAAGCAAAACCAGCTTGCACCTATCACTCGCTGTTGCGGCATTTTTGTCGCTACCGGTTGAAGTCGCTACCGTAGACGTTATTTGTTGTTGCCGGCGTCCTCGTAGACGGTTGAATTCGTCATCGTCGTCGCTGTTGCGGGGTTTGTTCGTGGACGTCTGGTAGACGGTTGAATGCGTTACCGTAGACGTTGTTCTTGCAAGTTTGTTGTAAGGCGTCCTCGTGGACGTCGTTTTCTGATAGGCGGTTTCCTATGCAAAACCAGCTTGCACCTATCAGTATGGGTCGATCCGGAAGGTTAACAAGTCGATAGCGGCTCCGTAGAAGGCGTCGTCGTAGACGTTGTTGTTGCCGGCGTCCTTGTAGATGGTTTAAGGCGTCATCGTAGACGTTGTAGTTACCGGCGTCCTCGTGGATGGTTGAAGGCGTCGTCGTAGAGGTTGTTGTTGCCGGCGTTCTCGTAGACGGCTGAAGGCGTCCTCGTAGACGTCGTTTTTTTTTACAGTGCGGAGGCGTCATCATGAGGCTTACGAGAGACGGAGCTTGACTTGTGGTGTTCAGTTTCGCGTGTAAGGTTTTATTGGCACAGATGCAGGGTGTAGTTCAACGATGCGGCAGATTTCAGGTAGATATGGTTCCATATTTGAGTGTGTAGTTTTCTCTTTTTGATCACGACGACCAATTTGTAAGTGATCGGATTCCTCTTGTCGATCACGTCGGGGCCACCAATTTGTGGTTGACCGAATCCCTCTGGTCGATCAGGTCGGGGTCACCAATTTGTGGTGTGTGTGAGACGCCGTGGAATAAATGTATCACTCACGGTTTGCAGAGGAATTTATTTATATAGGACGATATATTTATATAGAAATATACAAGAGATACAAACACTGTTGAGGGACTGAGTGGAGCTGGACTCTCTGAACTGGACTCGACTGGTCTCGTTGACTGACTGCTGGTTGAGTCTGCTTGACTGGGTTCACTGGCTGGACCGGTGTGTCTGAGTCCACGGCCTGAACTAGTGTCACTTCGCTGACTGGATCCACTGGCTGGACTGGTGTGTCTGAGTCCACTGGCTGGACTTTGTTGGTTGATTGCGCCTGTTGGTTGAACTGAACTGAAGTCCACTTACTGACTGTCTTCCTTGACTGTTTGCGTCTGAGTGTGTGGACTGTGACTCTGTGGATCGAATTGTCTTGTTTATTCGGGGGTCCAGGTATTTATATTATCTCCAGGTACACTGGTACCTCATCTGGGCGTGATAATTTTTATATTTTCGGCTATTTGTCGCTTTAGTGATTACCGATTCTCGGGAAAAACATCTTGTCGTAATTGCCCCGGCGATTACACCATTGACCCTAATAAAATATTTTTGTAAATCCGTCCGAAAATATTTGGGTAAACACCGTAATGCCCTCGTAAAACTAAAAATACAAATATTGCTTAATCAAACTCTTTGGACAATTTCCGAAAATATTTGGGTAATTAGGGTTCCGTACCGAAAACGGAACCCTTATAGGATCACTTTGTTGTCCGTCTGTCTGTCTGTCTGTCTGTCTGTCTGTCTGTCTGTCTTTCTGTCTGTCTGTCCGTCTGTCTGTCTGTCAAGACCTTTTTCTCAGGAACGCATAGAGGTAACAAGTTGAAATTTGTATCAAATACTCGAGTCTGCGGTCTCTTTCAGCTGTGAAAAAATCAAACTTGCAAGTCAACGCGATCAAAAGATATGACCGTTTATGTCGCATATTTTGCGATTTCACGAGGGAATCAAAACCTATAGGGTACTTCCCGTTGACCTAGAATCATGAAATTTGGCAAGAAGCGGTGTCTTACAGCACATGTCAAGGGAAAAATCTGAAAACCGTAAATATGTAGTTTAATTACAAGAAAAATGCGAATTTACTATTTGAAACTTATGAAAATTCACTAATGTTGTCAGGCTCCAGAGTGGTATTGTCAGGCTCCAGAGGCGTATGGGTTGCATACAGTTAGGTCCTATTCTAGGTTTATTCTGAATTTTCTTTGTTTATATTCGTTATGCATTTCATCACGTACGCTTTATATACATAATATATACAGGGTATATATTATGTCTAAATTTTGCTTTTTTATAACCGACATGCGACATACTCAAGTCCCGTAACATCCTGTATATATTATATTTCGTCTAATTTTTCTTTATAATCTACATAATATGTTAATAATCTACATAATAATACTATGCTATACAAGTTTGTACGGAACCCTCGGTGCGCGAGTCACAACTCGCACTTGGCCGGTTTTTTTTTTGCAATACCCTCGAAAAACTAAGAAATAAAAATGAAACGGCTCGTTGCCGCTACAGTATAATCTCGATAATCCGACACATATGGAACCAGACAACCGCCTGATTATCAGAAAGAGTGGTTGCAAGGAAGAGTGCGAGCGGTCTCCAGACCGCTGGATTACTGAACGTGTCGTTCGATTAACCAACGGCCGAATTACCTAGATTATACTGTACAGTATAATTTCGATAATCCGACACATATGTGACTAGCCAACCGCCGGATTATCAGAGAGAGTGTTTGAAGGAAAGAGCGCGAGCGGTCTCCAGACCGCCGGATTACTGAACGTGTCGTCAGATTAACCAACGGACGAATTATCGAGATTATACTGTACAGTATAACCGCGATAATCCGATATATGTGGGACCAGACAACCGCGGGATTATCAGAAAGAGTGGTGGAAGGGAAGAGCGCGAGCGGTCTCCAGACCGCCGGATTACTGAACGTGTCGTCCGATTAACCAACGGCCGAATTACCTAGATTATACTGTACAGTATAATTTCGATAGTCCGACACATATGTGACCAGCCAACCGCCGGATTATCAGAGAGAGTGTTTGGAGGAAAGAGCGCGAGCGGTCTCCAGACCGCCGGATTACTGAACGTGTCGTCCGATTAACCAACGGACGAATTACATAGATTATACTGTACAGTATAACTGCGATAATCCGACATATGTGGGACCAGACAACCGCCGGATTATCAGAAAGAGTGGTGGAAGGGAAGAGCGCGAGCGGTCTCAAGACCTCCGGATTACAGAACGTGTTGTCCGATTAACCAACGGCGAAATTAACGAGATTATATTGTATTGATATTAGACTATTCCTCTATATTATTCTATATTTACATGTTATCTAGAAATATTTGCTCTCATCGTCAGTTAGTTTGTATATAATCAAATGATTTAGTTATTCGTTTATACAGAGTTACAGTGAAAGTTCGATTTTTTTTTTGTAAAAATATTCCGTTTCGCCAATCTGTTTCAAATGAGCAAAAATTAATTTTTTGTGCGAATTCCTCGCTAAAATGAATCGCCCTCGCCACAAAAAATACTCGAATTATTTTTTAATCCAAATCATCATTCAATTAGCAAACAAACATCGTTGGCTAAACGTTGGGGTGAAAATTCGTTTTTGCGCGTCGTTACAGATTTTTCGCGACGATGCATCAATCGCTGATTTTTTCATTTGCACAGCGCCGCAAAAAAAAAACAATTCGCAACGTCATCCGTTCTGTGCCGACGTTTGTTTTCCTTTAATTTATCGCAAGCCGGAAGATCCAAATTGGAAAATTCCTTTTAATAGATTACACAAGTTTTTTTAATGCGTCTCCCTCAATTCAATTAGCAGAAAAATCCAATAATTTCCCCCTGATAAATCGCTCCCTGCTTCTCACAATCTCACAACAAACTTAATTATCCCTTTTTGTCTCTCTGTCTTAAACCTTTTTCGCAAGCCCGAATTTATAAATTAAGGATTTTGTTTATGAATTGTGTCACAGTTGGATACAATTGCAACTAAACCTGGAACGTGGGTTGCGAACTTTCTGTTTTGTTGCGATTAATAACTCACCCCGGAAGATTTTCAACAATTATGTGCAGAATATTATTGCAATATCAGATATTTTATGCGGATTTTTTTTCGTGAGTTTTGAGAAGGGAATCTTAAATCAAACAAGCTGGAAGCGTTTTACTGAAAGTTGGGCACATTTGGGGGAATTTACGACCGTATATAAAAATATTATAATATTTTTATGTTGGCGAGCGTGAGAAATGTCCCGGCGACAAGTTTAAATTTGAAATATGCGAAATTCCCCAGGAACAGATTGAAAGGAATAATCGATCGCAACTTCCCATGGTTTTATAGAATTTATTGCAATTTCGCAACAATTTTAATAACGAATTGTCCGTCTGCTACTTGCTTTCTAGTCTTCTCTATTTAAAGGGAGACACATTAAGAGTGTCTAGATCTTAAACTGCAATTATCAAATAAAAAAACCGGCCTAGTGCGAGTTGTAACTCGCGCACCGAGGGTTCCGCACAAACTTGTAAGTAAGGTATTTTTAGGAGGACCTAACTGTATGCAACCCATTTGCTTCGGGTGCCTGACAATACCACGCAACACATTAGTGTATTTTCATAAGTTTCTAATAGTAAATTCGTAAATTTTTCTTGTAATTAAACTACATATTTACGGTCTTTCCCTTTACATGTGCTGTAAGACACCGCTTCTTGCCAAATTTCATGATTCTAGGTCAACGGGAAGTACCCTATAGGTTTTGATTCCCTTGTGAAATCGCAAAATATGCGACATAAACGGTCATATCTTTTGATCGCGTTGACTTACAAGTTTGATTTTTGCACAGCTGAAAGAAACCGCAGACCCGAGTATTTCATACAAATTTCAACTTGTTACCTCTACGCGTTCCTGAGAAAAAATGGTCTTGACAGACAGACAGACGGACGGACGGACAGATAGACGGACAGACAGACAGACAGAGAGACAGACAGACAGACGGACAGACAGACAGATGGACAACAAAGTGATCCTATAAGGGTTCCGTTTTCGGTATGGAACCCTAAAAACGAAATAAGTTGATTTACGCTTAAACAAAGTGTAATTTAAGTAAAACTAACCCCCTGTCGAATTAAGGCCGATTCTCATATACGCGACAATCAGCTACGCGACGTCACGCGACATCGCCTGTCTAATAATGATTACATTGTTTTAAATGGGCACGATATTAAATGGGCACCATAAGCGACGTGCCCATTTAATACAATGTAATCATTATTTGACAGGCGATGTCGCACGACGTCGCGTAGCTGTGTCGCGCATACGGGAATCGAGCTTTAATCGACCTTTATTTGTGCGGAACTAGTTTTCAATGTGAGCTGCAACTAGAAAATGTTAGTTGGCGAACGGCGACTGGAGCTTTAATTTCATTGCGTCGTAATTTCGCAAACGGAAACAAACCGACTATGTGATTTACTCAGCCGCGTTTCCGTAATTGAAATATTTGCGTAAAAAGACGGGGCAGAAACAACCACGCGTGTATTAATAAAGCAAAGAACTCGCGAGATTTCCACGACGCTTTCCCTCTCTTTAATTCCTCCGAGTGTTTCATGTTAAACGCGCCGAAAATTGCGTTCTCTCGTGCTGTGTGAACGCAAAAAAAACCAAATTATTTTTTACTTATTGTTAGTTTAATAGAGACGGTGGTACTTATGTATTAACGCCATCACCGCTACATTTTAAAATGCCGCCAATCTACAGCTAATTTTTTTGTAAAAAACATTTTATTTTAAATTAAAACATAAATACTTTATTTTTTAACTCCGGTTAGATTAGGTTGCCCGACAGATAAATCAAGACAACATACGCGCTTCAGAGCAAACTCTCGATCCAACATATAGCGGTGGTGGCATAAATACGTAAGTACCAAGAGGAATAATAGTGTGTATTTATAAATGCGTAGTAAACTCTTAATTGAAGAATGAGTTTGGGTGGAAGAAATGCTTGCTCCCCTTTACACAGAGAGTTTAAAAATAAAAGATTAATAGTGGAAGATTTCAATCCCGCGTTATTTCTTTTCGACGGGCGGCGCGTGTATATATAGTTTAAGTAGAAATATCTCAGTACATTAGCTAGATTGCTTTAATCTAACGGAGCAGGTGGATGGCTACAATTCATCACCTAGCTGCGAATCCAGGAAGGAGCTCTTCAATAAGACAATGGAGCCACAGAGATGCTGAATGGATGCAGCAACCAGCTACAGACCCTCGCCGCTCTGCCCCGCTCGTTGCGCGTCCCGACGGCCCATTCAGACGCATAAAATTAGAAGGATTGCTACACGACCTCATTATCTTTCTAATATTACCTTTTCAACGTTCGTCTAGCTGTTTGCTTTCACTTACATAAAACTTACACTAATTAAGTTTTACATCAAGAAAATTTACTCGAGAAATATATTAAACAAGATCAGACTAGTCTAAACAAATATTCACAAACTATCTAAAAATACTTGTCTAACTGGTATGTCGATCCTAATTTGTCTACAATCCTTGAATTAATCCTAGATTAGACAGACAAGATTAGACAGATTAGACAGACAAGACTAGACAGATAATACTAGCAGGACAATACTAGAGGGACAAGACTAGACAGACAAGACTAGACAGAAAAGACTAGACAGACAAGACTAGACAGACAAGACTAGACAGACAAGACTAGACAGACAAGACTAGACAGACAAGACTAGACAGACAAGACTAGACAGACAAGACTAGACAGACAAGACTAGACAGACAAGACTAGACAGACAAGACTAGACAGACAAGACTAGACAGACAAGACTAGACAGACAAGACTAGACAGACAAGACTAGACAGACAAGACTAGACAGACAAGACTAGACAGACAAGACTAGACAGACAAGACTAGACAGACAAGACTAGACAGACAAGACTAGACAGACAAGACTAGACAGACAAGACTAGACAGACAAGACTAGACAGACAAGACTAGACAGACAAGACTAGACAGACAAGACTAGACAGACAAGACTAGACAGACAAGACTAGACAGACAAGACTAGACAGACAAGACTAGACAGACAAGACTAGACAGGCAAGACTAGACAGACAAGACTAGACAGACAAGACTAGACAGACAAGACTAGACAGACAAGACTAGACAGACAAGACTAGACAGACAAGACTAGACAGACAAGACTAGACAGACAAGACTAGACAGACAAGACTAGACAGACAAGACTAGACAGACAAGACTAGACAGACAAGACTAGACAGACAAGACTAGACAGACAAGACTAGACAGACAAGACTAGACAGACAAGACTAGACAGACAAGACTAGACAGACAAGACTAGACAGACAAGACTAGACAGACAAGACTAGACAGACAAGACTAGACAGACAAGACTAGACAGACAAGACTAGACAGACAAGACTAGACAGACAAGACTAGACAGACAAGACTAGACAGACAAGACTAGACAGACAAGACTAGACAGACA
>CALYMW010000498.1:0-40199 GCA_944588485.1 Phosphuga atrata
CTTGTCTAGTCTTGTCTAGTCTTGTCTAGCCTTGTCTAGTCTTGTCTAGTCTTGTCTTGTCTTGTCTAGTCTTGTCTAGTCTTGTGTGTCTAGTCTTGTCTGTCTAGTCTTGTCTGTCTAGTCTTGTCTGTCTAGTCTTGTCTGTCTAGTCTTGTCTGTCTAGTCTTGTCTGTCTAGTCTTGTCTGTCTAGTCTTGTCTGTCTAGTCTTGTCTGTCTAGTCTTGTCTGTCTAGTCTTGTCTGTCTAGTCTTGTCTGTCTAGTCTTGTCTGTCTAGTCTTGTCTGTCTAGTCTTGTCTGTCTAGTCTTGTCTGTCTAGTCTTGTCTGTCTAGTCTTGTCTGTCTAGTCTTGTCTGTCTAGTCTTGTCTGTCTAGTCTTGTCTGTCTAGTCTTGTCTGTCTAGTCTTGTCTGTCTAGTCTTGTCTGTCTAGTCTTGTCTGTCTAGTCTTGTCTGTCTAGTCTTGTCTGTCTAGTCTTGTCTGTCTAGTCTTGTCTGTCTAGTCTTGTCTGTCTAGTCTTGTCTGTCTAGTCTTGTCTGTCTAGTCTTGTCTGTCTAGTCTTGTCTGTCTAGTCTTGTCTGTCTAGTCTTGTCTGTCTAGTCTTGTCTGTCTAGTCTTGTCTGTCTAGTCTTGTCTGTCTAGTCTTGTCTGTCTAGTCTTGTCTGTCTAGTCTTGTCTGTCTAGTCTTGTCTGTCTAGTCTTGTCTGTCTAGTCTTGTCTGTCTAGTCTTGTCTGTCTAGTCTTGTCTGTCTAGTCTTGTCTGTCTAGTCTTGTCTGTCTAGTCTTGTCTGTCTAGTCTTGTCTGTCTAGTCTTGTCTGTCTAGTCTTGTCTGTCTAGTCTTGTCTGTCTAGTCTTGTCTGTCTAGTCTTGTCTGTCTAGTCTTGTCTGTCTAGTCTTGTCTGTCTAGTCTTGTCTGTCTAGTCTTGTCTGTCTAGTCTTGTCTGTCTAGTCTTGTCTGTCTAGTCTTGTCTGTCTAGTCTTGTCTGTCTAGTCTTGTCTGTCTAGTCTTGTCTGTCTAGTCTTGTCTGTCTAGTCTTGTCTGTCTAGTCTTGTCTGTCTAGTCTTGTCTGTCTAGTCTTGTCTGTCTAGTCTTGTCTGTCTAGTCTTGTCTGTCTAGTCTTGTCTGTCTAGTCTTGTCTGTCTAGTCTTGTCTGTCTAGTCTTGTCTGTCTAGTCTTGTCTGTCTAGTCTTGTCTGTCTAGTCTTGTCTGTCTAGTCTTGTCTGTCTAGTCTTGTCTGTCTAGTCTTGTCTGTCTAGTCTTGTCTGTCTAGTCTTGTCTGTCTAGTCTTGTCTGTCTAGTCTTGTCTGTCTAGTCTTGTCTGTCTAGTCTTGTCTGTCTAGTCTTGTCTGTCTAGTCTTGTCTGTCTAGTCTTGTCTGTCTAGTCTTGTCTGTCTAGTCTTGTCTGTCTAGTCTTGTCTGTCTAGTCTTGTCTGTCTAGTCTTGTCTGTCTAGTCTTGTCTGTCTAGTCTTGTCTGTCTAGTCTTGTCTGTCTAGTCTTGTCTGTCTAGTCTTGTCTGTCTAGTCTTGTCTGTCTAGTCTTGTCTGTCTAGTCTTGTCTGTCTAGTCTTGTCTGTCTAGTCTTGTCTGTCTAGTCTTGTCTGTCTAGTCTTGTCTGTCTAGTCTTGTCTGTCTAGTCTTGTCTGTCTAGTCTTGTCTGTCTAGTCTTGTCTGTCTAGTCTTGTCTGTCTAGTCTTGTCTGTCTAGTCTTGTCTGTCTAGTCTTGTCTGTCTAGTCTTGTCTGTCTAGTCTTGTCTGTCTAGTCTTGTCTGTCTAGTCTTGTCTGTCTAGTCTTGTCTGTCTAGTCTTGTCTGTCTAGTCTTGTCTGTCTAGTCTTGTCTGTCTAGTCTTGTCTGTCTAGTCTTGTCTGTCTAGTCTTGTCTGTCTAGTCTTGTCTGTCTAGTCTTGTCTGTCTAGTCTTGTCTGTCTAGTCTTGTCTGTCTAGTCTTGTCTGTCTAGTCCTGTCTGTCTAGTCTTGTCTGTCTAGTCTTGTCTGTCTAGCCTTGTCTGTCTAGTCTTGTCTGTCTAGTCTTGTCTGTCTAGTCTTGTCTGTCTAGTCTTGTCTGTCTAGTCTTGTCTTTCTAGTCTTGTCTGTCTAGTCTTGTCTGTCTAGTCTTGTCTGTCTAGTCTTGTCTGTCTAGTCTTGTTTGTCTAGTCTTGTCTGTCTAGTCTTGTCTGTCTAGTCTTGTCTGTCTAGTCTTGTCTGTCTAGTCTTGTCTGTCTAGTCTTTGTCTGTCTAGTCTTGTCTGTCTAGTCTTGTCTGTCTAGTCTTGTCTGTCTAGTCTTGTCTGTCTAGTCTTGTCTGTCTAGTCTTGTCTGTCTAGTCTTGTCTGTCTAGTCCTGTCTGTCTAGTCTTGTCTGTCTAGTCTTGTCTGTCTAGTCTTGTCTGTCTAGTCTTGTCTGTCTAGTTTTGTCTGTCTAGGCTTGTCTGTCTAGTCTTGTCTGTCTAGTCTTGTCTGTCTAGTCTTGTCTGTCTAGTCCTGTCTGTCTAGTCTTGTCTGTCTAGTCTTGTCTGTCTAGTCTTGTCTGTCTAGTCTTGTCTGTCTAGTCTTGTCTGTCTAGTCTTGTCTGTCTAGTCTTGTCTGTCTAGTCTTGTCTGTCTAGTATTGTCTGTCTAGTCTTGTCTGTCTAGTCTTGTCTGTCTAGTCTTGTCTGTCTAGTCTTGTCTGACCAGTCTTGTCTGTCCAGTCTTGTCTGTCTAGTCTTGTCTGTCTAGTCTTGTCTGTCTAGTCTTGTCTGTCTAGCCTTGTCTGTCTAGTCTTGTCTGTCTAGTCTTGTCTGTCAAGTCTTGTCTGTCTAGTCTTGTCTGTCTAGTCTTGTCTGTCTAGTCTTGTCTGTCTAGTCTTGTCTGTCTAGTCTTGTCTGTCTAGTCTTGTCTGTCTAGTCTTGTCTGTCTAGTCTTGTCTGTCTAGTCTTGTCTGTCTAGTCTTGTCTGTCTAGTCTTGTCTGTCTAGTCATGTCTGTCTAGTCTTGTCTGTCTAGTCTTGTCTGTCTAGTCTTGTCTGTCTAGTCTTGTCTGTCTAGTCTTGTCTGTCTAGTCTTGTCTGTCTAGTCTTGTCTGTCTAGTCTTGTCTGTCTAGTCTTGTCTGTCTAGTCTTGTCTGTCTAGTCATGTCTGTCTAGTCTTGTCTGTCTAGTCTTGTCTGTCTAGTCTTGTCTGTCTAGTCTTGTCTGCGGACCGACTCGCTCGATCATCAAGCATATAGTCCAAACTGCCCTACTGCTAAAAGACTAAGCGAAGAATTAATCTCTAAAACCGATTATGGCCCGTAATTCAAATTATTTTAAATTAAATCATCGGGGTCCGAATATTAAGTGTTTACAATTAAATTTAGGAAAATCCAAAGCTGCTACTGGCAATCTGCTTAAAAAAAATTGTAAGGAACAATATTCAGATTTTATTTATTCAAGAACCACACGTTGTATGTGGCAGGGTCTCGGGATTTCCTGCACGATATAGGATACTACAGGGCGACACAACTGGATGCAATATTGCAAAGTCCGCCATAATCATAACAGACCCAACAATCAATGTTATTTTCATGGCACGCCTTTCCAGTAATCTGATAACAGTAGCTCAGCTGGTCTGCAATGACCAAACTTTCTTCGCGGTTTCCGTTTACATACCACTCGATGTTAAACCAGTGGCCAACGACAATTTTCTAAGCTATTTAGAAATCTTAAATAGGTTAACAAAGGATTTAGAAAATAGAGGCAATATTTTAATAGCGGGAGATATTAACAGCAAGCCCCTAACATGGGGAAGTAGAATACAGGATTGGCGCGGCAGACTGTTCGAAAATTTTATTTATGAAAATAATCTAAATATTCTAAATGAGGGAACGAAGCCAACGTTTGAAACACCAAATGGATCCAGTGTAATTGATGTGACTCTAGTTAGTGGCAGACTGTGTAATTTGATCACGGACTGGCATTTGCCAGACGAAGACAGCTTATCAGACCATAAATTGATATGCTGGTCGATTGGAAATATTTCGACGGCGGCAGAAATCCCACGGGGTTTTTCTAGAGAGCAAACTGGGCCATATTTAACGATCAATTTGAGAAATACTTAAACAACATCTTCCCAGCTTTAAATGATTGTCAGACTTCAGCGGAAATTTCACAATTTGCAGAATCTACCAATACAGCTTTAATAAAAGCGGCACGCGATGCGATTCCCGCAAGGAAACAATTCAGAAATTCAATCCCGTGGTGAACGCCGGAGCTAACAGCGCTCCGGAAAGAGAATAATAGGCTTCGCAGCAAATATCAACGTAGCATAGGATTAATCAGGCTGGAAAGACGCAAAGATTATATTCATAAATTTAGGGAATATAAAACCAAAATCTTAGAAACGAAACTCAATAAATGGAAGGAATTTTGTACACGATCAGAAAACGGCGACCCATGGGGAAAAGTTTATAAGGTCCTACGGGGAAAGAAATCTTCATTAGGTTATCTCACAAGTTTGCACAAAGACGATTCAGATTTGGATCTATTAGACACTAGCCGAGAATTATTAAATGTGTTTTTTCATGAAGATAACATTGAGGAGGATTCGGCTACACAACGGGAAACAAGACGAATGATATCATCAGAATCGGGTGGCTGGGATGATAGATCTTTCTCTGTCTCTGAGATAGAGCGAGTTATTAAAGACATGAACCCAAAAAAGGCTCCCGGTCGAGACGGAATTACGGCAGACATCGTGCAATCAGTCTTCAATAAGAACATTTTTTTTTTCTGCGAACTACAACAAGTGTCTTGAAGAGGGAGTCTTTCCAACCTGCTGGAAGGAGCAACTTATTAAGGTAATTCCAAAACCGCAAAAACCAGGCTTAAGCCCTAAGGACTTTAGACCTATTAGTCTGCAACCTGTAGCAGGTAAAGTACTCGATTCGTTGCTAATATCTCGCTTAGAACATTACCTATATAAAAACGAGTTGCTGCACGAAAATCAGTTCGGTTTTCGCAAGGGAGTAAGCACTGTCGACGCAATTAGTAAAGTCACATCTTTTATTAAAAGTAGTATTGAAATAAGCAACTACTGCGCGGCCGTAGCTCTCGATATTAGCGGAGCATTTGATAATGCTTGGTGGCCGCTTATCATTCAGAGGCTTTTAGTAAAGCAATGTCCAGACAATTTAATCAGATTAATCAGAGACTATTTTAATAACAGAACAGCGGTAATTTGCGAACCCGGTATATACGTCGAGAAAAAAGTCTCTAAGGGCTGTCCGCAAGGATCAAAATCTGGCCACGGCTTCTGGAAAATATTATATGACACAATATTCGAACTAGATTTACCTGAAGATTTCGAGATAATTGCTTACGCAGATGACACAATGTTATTGGTCAGATGTTTAACCCATTATAGAATGGCCTCAAATCTAAAGTAAATCGCTCACTGGAGACACTTCGCGTGTGGGCCAATGACACAAAATTAGAATTCAATGCTCAAAAAACGAAGGCTCTCTTCTTCGGTAAAAAACCAAATCAAGTTAAGCCAGTTTTTAAACTTAACGGAAACTCGATACACTGTTCTGAGCACATTAAATATCTGGGAATCCTAATAGACAGTAAAAAGTAAAATACAAAGAACATATCAGACAAATATGTTCCAAAGTCAAAAGAGGTGAAGGAGTGGGGTTTGGGCAAGTCTGCTATGTCGACTATTTACAGAGGGGCTGTCGAACCTTGTCTGTTATATGGAGCGCCGGTATGGTCTAGTTCCTGTGGATTTAGAGAACGGAAAATGCTTCTTAGCGTGCAACGCGTGTGCACAATAAGAACTGCGAAAGCATATAAAACTGTCTCCAATGAAGCTGCCTGCGCTATATCCGGCCTATATTACCTGTGGATATGAGATTGGCAGAGGCCTCAGCCAAATACCTTCTGCACAGTATGAATGCAATCGAATTTCAGGAATTGACAGGGTTACTTGTTACTCCTCAAATGATGGAAACTAGATTGTGCATCCAGGGCAGGATAAACCCTGAGGAACTTGGCCTCATAAACTATTTTATCGGATCAACTGACCAACTCAACATGAAAGTGTATACGGACGGGTCAAAATTTGACCAGGGAGTAGGAGCGGCATTTGTAGTTTTTCTACACGACAGGGAAACCTACTTCGAGAAAATTAGATTGGCGCAGTATTGCACAATATTTCAGGCCGAGTTACTTGCAATTTATAAAGGCTTAACTTACATTAAGTCGCAAATTCATAACTTATCAGGTTGCTCAATATTATCGGATAGTAAATCAGTTTTGGAAGCACTAAAATATATGACCGAACCAACAAAGTTACTGGTCGACACCTGGGAACTAGGTCGAGAGATCTCACAGAATATCGACCTGCGATGGCATTGGATTAAAGCTCATGCGGGAGATGGGGGAAATGAAAGAGCGGATAGCTTGGCCAGACAAGCATCTGGGTTAGATGAAGTAGAATTAGTATGTACGCTAGAACCACAAATCGTTTTTAATCAGATATCCTAGAGACTTGTAAGGAACAGCGTTTCGTTGCGATTTCTACAGCAATGGCAGTCTAGGTGGCAGACAGCACCGACCGGAGTATGGACAAAGAAATTGATACCATCCATATCAGAGTGGCAGAAGATAAACATAGATCTCTCACATCAGGCAGTCCAGCTGATCACAGGACACGGCAACTTCAACTATTACCTCCACCGAATCGGAAAAAGAGAATCACCAAATTGCGAATGTGGAAAAGAGGACACAGCTAACCATGTACTGTTCGATTGCCCAAGGACCCAGGACTGGAGACAACAAACCGAAACAAAAATGATTAGGGCTGGGTGCACCTGGCCACACCAGAAAGAAGATCTTTAAGTTTTGGAGAAAGATCACCTATGGTGGAAAACTTTCGATACCTGCGCAAAAAAATTACTGCGATTAGCCCACTACCGAGAAGAATAAGTCGTAAATAGTATTTGAAATTTAGTTATTTCAAATCATCAAGCTAATTTTAAATCTTTTCTTAAATAATATTCCTACTTTATATGTACATTTTTAGAATTAACCTTATTTACTTTATATAATTTATAGAACATTAGAACGAAAGATTTATGCAGTACTATTTTAGTTTTAAATCATGTAGACTGGGACAGAGCCTAACGGCGGTATCTCGGTTGATAAAATTGTAAGCATTATTATCAATAAACCAATTAAGAAGTCTTGTCTGTCTAGCCTTGTCTGTCTAGTCTTCTCTGTCTAGTCTTGTCTGTCTAGTCTTGTCTGTCTAGTCTTGTCTGTCTAGTCTTGTCTGTCTAGTCTTGTCTGTCTAGTCTTGTCTGTCTAGTCTTGTCTGTCTAGTCTTGTCTGTCTAGTCTTGTCTGTCTAGTCTTGTCTGTCTAGTCTTGTCTGTCTAGTCTTGTCTGTCTAGTCTTGTCTGTCTAGCCTTGTCTATCTAGTCTTGTCTGTCTAGTCTTGTCTGTCTAGTCTTGTCTGTCTAGTCTTGTCTGTCTAGTCTTGTCTGTCTAGTCTTGTCTGTCTAGTCTTGTCTGTCTAGTCTTGTCTGTCTAGTCTTGTCTGTCTAGTCTTGTCTGTCTAGTCTTGTCTGTCTAGTCTTGTCTGTCTAGTCTTGTCTGTCTAGTCTTGTCTGTCTAGCCTTGTCTGTCTAGTCTTGTCTGTCTAGTCTTGTCTGTCTAGTCTTCTCTGTCTAGTCTTGTTTGTCTAGTCTTGTCTGTCTAGTCTTGTCTGTCTAGTCTTGTCTGTCTAGTCTTGTCTGTCTAGTATTGTCTGTCTAGTCTTGTCTG
Organism: Phosphuga atrata; assembly: GCA_944588485.1. Lineage (NCBI taxonomy): Eukaryota > Metazoa > Arthropoda > Insecta > Coleoptera > Silphidae > Phosphuga > Phosphuga atrata. Next base: position 7,780 of record CALYMW010000498.1, read on the forward strand.
TCTAGTCTTGTCTGTCTAGTCTTGTCTGTCTAGTCTTGTCTGTCTAGTCTTGTCTGTCTAGTCTTGTCTGTCTAGTCTTGTCTGTCTAGTCTTGTCTGTCTAGTCTTGTCTGTCTAGTCTTGTCTGTCTAGTCTTGTCTGTCTAGTCTTGTCTGTCTAGTCTTGTCTGTCTAGTCTTGTCTGACTAGTCTTGTCTGTCTAGTCTTGTCTGTCTAGTCTTGTCTGTCTAGTCTTGTCTGTCTAGTCTTGTCTGTCTAGTCTTGTCTGTCTAGTCTTGTCTGTCTAGTCTTGTCTGTCTAGTCTTGTCTGTCTAGTCTTGTCTGTCTAGTCTTGTCTGTCTAGTCTTGTCTGTCTAGTCTTGTCTGTCTAGTCTTGTCTGTCTAGTCTTGTCTGTCTAGCCTTGTCTATCTAGTCTTGTCTGTCTAGTCTTGTCTGTCTAGCCTTGTCTGTCTAGTCTTGTCTGTCTAGTCTTGTCTGTCTAGTCTTGTCTGTCTAGTCTTGTCTGTCTAGTCTTGTCTGTCTAGTCTTGTCTGTCATATCTTGTCTGTCTAGTCTTGTCTGTCTAGTCTTGTCTGTCTAGTCTTGTCTGTCTAGTCTTGTCTGTCTAGTCTTGTCTGTCTAGTCTTGTCTGTCTAGTCTTGTCTGTCTAGTCTTGTCTGTCTAGTCTTGTCTGTCTAGTCTTGTCTGTATAGTCTTGTCTGTCTAGTCTTGTCTGTCTAGTCTTGTCTGTCTAGTCTTGTCTGTCTAGTTTTGTCTGTCTAGTCTTGTCTGTCTAGTCTTGTCTGTCTAGTCTTGTCTGTCTAATATTGTCTGTCTAATATTGTCTGTCTAGTCTTGTCTGTCTAGTCTTGTCTGTCTAGTCTTGTCTGTCTAGTCTTGTCTTGTCTGTCTAGTCTTGTCTGTCTAGTCTTGTCTGTCTAGTCTTGTCTCTCTAGTCTTGTCTGTCTAGTCTTGTCTGTCTAGTCTTGTCTGTCTAGTCTTGTCTGTCTAGTCTTGTCTGTCTAGTCTTGTCTGTCTAGTCTTGTCTGTCTAGTCTTGTCTCTCATGTCTTGCCTGTCTAGTCTTGTCTGTCTAGTCTTGTCTGTCTAGTCTTGTCTGTCTAGTCTTGTCTGTCTAGTCTTGTCTGTCTAGTCTTGTCTGTCTAGTCTTGTCTGTCTAGTCTTGTCTGTCTAGTCTTGTCTCTCTAGTCTTGTCTGTCTAGTCTTGTCTGTCTAGTCTTGTCTGTCTAGTCTTGTCTGTCTAGTCTTGTCTGTCTAGTCTTGTCTGTCTAGTCTTGTCTGTCTAGTCTTGTCTGTCTAGTCTTGTCTGTCTAGTCTTGTCTGTCTAGTCTTGTCTGTCTAGTCTTGTCTGTCTAGTCTTGTCTGTCTAGTCTTGTCTGTCTAGTCTTGTCTGTCTAGTCTTGTCTGTCTAGTCTTGTCTGTCTAGTCTTGTCTGTCTAGTCTTGTCTGTCTAGTCTTGTCTGTCTAGTCTTGTCTGTCTAGTCTTGTCTGTCTAGTCTTGTCTGTCTAGTCTTGTCTGTCTAGTCTTGTCTGTCTAGTCTTGTCTGTCTAGTCTTGTCTGTCTAGTCTTGTCTGTCTAGTCTTGTCTGTCTAGTCTTGTCTGTCTAGTCTTGTCTGTCTAGTCTTGTCTGTCTAGTCTTGTCTGTCTAGTCTTGTCTGTCTAGTCTTGTCTGTCTAGTCTTGTCTGTCTAGTCTTGTCTGTCTAGTCTTGTCTGTCTAGTCTTGTCTGTCTAGTCTTGTCTGTCTAGTCTTGTCTGTCTAGTCTTGTCTGTCTAGTCTTGTCTGTCTAGTCTTGTCTGTCTAGTCTTGTCTGTCTAGTCTTGTCTGTCTAGTCTTGTCTGTCTAGTCTTGTCTGTCTAGTCTTGTCTGTCTAGTCTTGTCTGTCTAGTCTTGTCTGTCTAGTCTTGTCTGTCTAGTCTTGTCTGTCTAGTCTTGTCTGTCTAGTCTTGTCTGTCTAGTCTTGTCTGTCTAGTCTTGTCTGTCTAGTCTTGTCTGTCTAGTCTTGTCTGTCTAGTCTTGTCTGTCTAGTCTTGTCTGTCTAGTCTTGTCTGTCTAGTCTTGTCTGTCTAGTCTTGTCTGTCTAGTCTTGTCTGTCTAGTCTTGTCTGTCTAGTCTTGTCTGTCTAGTCTTGTCTGTCTAGTCTTGTCTGTCTAGTCTTGTCTGTCTAGTCTTGTCTGTCTAGTCTTGTCTGTCTAGTCTTGTCTGTCTAGTCTTGTCTGTCTAGTCTTGTCTGTCTAGTCTTGTCTGTCTAGTCTTGTCTGTCTAGTCTTGTCTGTCTAGTCTTGTCTGTCTAGTCTTGTCTGTCTAGTCTTGTCTGTCTAGTCTTGTCTGTCTAGTCTTGTCTGTCTAGTCTTGTCTGTCTAGTCTTGTCTGTCTAGTCTTGTCTGTCTAGTCTTGTCTGTCTAGTCTTGTCTGTCTAGTCTTGTCTGTCTAGTCTTGTCTGTCTAGTCTTGTCTGTCTAGTCTTGTCTGTCTAGTCTTGTCTGTCTAGTCTTGTCTGTCTAGTCTTGTCTGTCTAGTCTTGTCTGTCTAGTCTTGTCTGTCTAGTCTTGTCTGTCTAGTCTTGTCTGTCTAGTCTTGTCTGTCTAGTCTTGTCTGTCTAGTCTTGTCTGTCTAGTCTTGTCTGTCTACTCTTGTCTGTCTAGTCTTGTCTGTCTAGTCTTGTCTGTCTAGTCTTGTCTGTCTAGTCTTGTCTGTCTAGTCTTGTCTGTCTAGTCTTGTCTGTCTAGTCTTGTCTGTCTAGTCTTGTCTGTCTAGTCTTGTCTGTCTAGTCTTGTCTGTCTAGTCTTGTCTGTCTAGTCTTGTCTGTCTAGTCTTGTCTATCTAGTCTTGTCTGTCTAGTCTTGTCTGTCTAGTCTTGTCTGCTTAGTCTTGTCTGTCTAGTCTTGTCTGTCTTGTCTTGTCTGTCTAGTCTTGTCTGTCTAGTCTTGTCTGTCTAGTCTTGTCTGTCTAGTCTTGTCTGTCTAGTCTTGTCTGTCTAGTCTTGTCTGTCTAGTCTTGTCTGTCTAGTCTTGTCTGTCTAGTCTTGTCTGTCTAGTCTTGTCTGTCTAGTCTTGTCTGTCTAGTCTTGTCCGTCTAGTCTTGTCTGTCTAGTCTTGTCTGTCTAGTCTTGTCTGTCTAGTCTTGTCTCTCTAGTCTTGTCTGTCTAGTCTTGTCTGTCTAGTCTTGTCTGTCTAGTCTTGTCTGTCTGGTCTTGTCTGTCTAGTCTTGTCTGTCTAGTCTTGTCTGTCTAGTCTTGTCTGTCTAGTCTTGTCTGTCTAGTCTTGTCTGTCTAGTCTAGTCTGTCTAGTATTGGTTGTCTAGTCTTGTCTGTCTAGTCTAGTCTTACAACAAGACTAAGTAATTTATTAATTCTAGTCTAAAACGTCAACTGGATCCAAACAAAATTAGATAAAAGAAGTGTACTTAAATGACTACTGTTTTAACTCTGGAGTTTAAATTAGTTGGACTATAATTAGTTTCACTTTAATAATTTAATATACCAAATCTAATATATTTTCATTCAATCTTTGTTATTTCTGGTTTAAGTGCAAAAGAGTAAAAACAAAGGAGATGAAAGTTCAGGCCGCAGCGCCGCGCTGTTGCTTTCCTTTTACTCTCTATCTCGTATTTACAGATTTGTGAGACGCATTAAGTCGCTCTCGGAGAGCATTTACATCGTGAAATTACATACATGCGGCTCGGACGTCGTTTATTGCGTACGCAAGCTATTAATTACACCTATCAAATTAGCCCGAATTAGCTTATGATATCGCTCCCTAAATACTAACACTAAATAAAGAAAGTCAAGACTTTATCGACAAGACTACAGAACCAGACTAAGCTACAACGAGGAAGCATATAAGACCAATTCGTAAAACTGATCTTGTCTGACTTATCTTGCCTATTTGGTCTTGTCTGACTAGTCTTGTCTGCCTGATCTTGTCTGACTAGTCGTGTCTAATTTAGCTATTCAATCTCCTTTACAATTATCTACTTATTGAAAGAGAATCTACTACTAATTGTAAGAGTATACTAACACACTTATTCGTGTTCATTTAGAGTGTTCTTGTGCAGCATAGATTACGATTTTTAAATTCTTATTTATAAGAGATTCAATCTCAGCAACAAAAAATTCTCTATTAACTAATGTCCTTTCGTTAAATCGTCGCCTTTCTTCTACAAATACAAATCTTCTTATTTTCAAATTTAATAAACTTTCGAACTGCTTTCACCTGCATTACCTAATTATTTTTTTTCCTATTTGTCTTCAATAATATTTTCCATTTTAACCGATTACCTTAACTACTTCTATACAAGTATATGCAGACAAACCTATGCAGACAAGCCTAGACAGACAGGACTAGACAGACAAGACTAGACATTTTCATACGGATCAAGTCTGGCTACTTGGAGCAGATTTTTTAGCAGAAATTTGACTTTTGTTTGATAGAAATTATAATATTAGCTTATGTCTTTTTTTTGATCGGCTCAAGTTAAAACATTGATTTGAATTTAATAGTTGCTGCATTTGATTACTTCTGCTTAACTTGTAGATTATTAATTAGATTAGTTAACTTAGTTTTCAGTAGTCGTAACATTTGTTATAGCTAGTGTAAGAATATTGACTTCTAATTTAAGACTACTTAGTCATTATAGTCATTAAGACTAATTAGTAATTTATATTTTTAGACTATTAAGTCTAAAAGTTACTCTCTTGAAACTTTCAACGTTTTATGACATCAAGTTCAAGCCACTGTAAAGAAATTAACAATAACCAATGAATTTATTGTACAATAAGTAGGTTTATTGTAGATTTGTTTATTGTTATTTTGAGTCAAGTTTTATGAATCATAAAGTTTAAGCTTTTAGGAATTATTTATTTTAGTTAATTATACCTAAAAGCTAAGTAAGGCTAACAAGGCTAAGTAAGACTAGTTAATTTACTTAGCTTAATAACTCTTAGTCGGATATGGGATAGGAAAATGCATTTTGTTAAACTATAAACAGTTTATTTTTTTATATAAAAAACAATTTAACAACAACAAATAATAAAAATAAAAAACAAAAATAAAAAAGCGATAACAAGAAGAAAAATTAAAATAATAATTAACAACAAATGGTCCGGGAAGTGGACCGAAATGACTGAGCTTGGATGAAAGTAAATGAGGTGATCATGATGATGATGATGAGTTACAATGATTCTTGACTGACGAGCTACTTAGTTTTAAGTATCTCGTCTTGGGCTTAGTGCCATCCGTGTCCGCCGCTGCTACCTCCGTGCTTTGGTACGTGGTGGTAGACGTGCTTGTAGACTGGTACATGGACTGGGTATGGTTTTGGTACATGGACTTGATGATGCTTCTCGATTTCGATCTTGTATGGCTTCTCCACTGCGTATGGTACTGGTTTCTCAACGGTAATTGGAACCTTCTTTTCGATCTCTTGTGGTACGAGCTTATAGATTGGGACGGCGATAGGTTGTGGTACTGGGATGTGGACTGGGTAGGGTTGTGGTACTGGTACTTTGATGACTTGTGGTACTGGAACTCCTACTGGATGGGGGACTGGGATTCCGATTTTCTTGACTACCGGGACGTGGACGGGTTTAGTATATTCGATGGTTTTGGTTGGGATCTCGTGGTGTTCTTCGGTGTGTCCGCCGGAGCCGAAGTCGTAGTGTCCACCGCCTCCGCCGCCACCACTGAGATCAATGTGTCCGCCGGAATCACCGCCGCCCCCATGTCCTCCTTGGTCGCTACCTTCGTATCCGCCACCATGACCGCCACCATATCCACTGCTGGAAAATCCAGCTTGAACGGAACAGGCAAGAGCCACGACGATTGTAACTGCCTGTAAAATATAGAAAAGATTATTAATATAATTCCAATATTTGCTATTCACTGCTGATTAATCACAATGTGTGGAATAAATGGCAATATTCGAATCCCATTGAGATTTAAGTGTGTATGCAGTGCGAGCATAATTACAAATCACTGTACAACAAATGGTTATTATTCACACACTGGAACCGACTGGACACTTACTAATATATTCATGATGACTGACTTGTTAGTTGATGATGAGAGGTGATTTCAACTGATGAACATTGCCTGTCGGCCGGCGCTTTTATACGGACTTCTAGGTGGGGCCAGTGAAAGGCCAATCTGGAGTAAAATTCATAAAAACAGGGAATCTCACATGTCGCGGTCAACATCCGCTAGACTAGGAAATTTCACATAGAAACTATCCTATAAGTTTGACAGAGATGGAGGAACGGATTGCATTCTTTTAATTATATCACATTTTTTTGTTGTATTTACAGTTTGTTAATTCGCCGGAACGATTCGGGTGTTTGACTCCTTTGTCGGTTATTTCACATTCACTCAGTTTCAACTCTCAAAGTCTCATCGACAGACATTACCACAAGTCTTACATTCACGATTTAATTTCAGGTAAGAATCATTCATCTTTTCTGCAAAAATATACCATCACACAAGGACAATAGCCTCACATAAACTTAGACTTAAAAATACATTTTCTCCAACTATTATTGAATTATTGTTAGTAAATGCTTGAATTACCTGTAATTCAATCTCAGATTATTACACTTAATTTCAAACTGGATTTCCTGCATAAAGTTAATAATTTCATTTCATAACATTGAATTTATTCATATTACTATGTAGATTCCTACAATCTAAATGTGAATCTTGAGTTATCTATTGCGCTTTATGTTAAATTATAATTCTCGTTTAAATTAATTTGATAATTTTCATAGTAAATTAAATATCATTGTCAATTCGTACATTTTTATAATTTTGCATGAATTAAAAAAATGCAGTCAAATATTGAAATAATAAATTATTAAACTCTAGAATATTAATTACATCATATTTTAATTCTTGGGTAAAAGATTTAATAAAGGTTAATAAAATACTGATATATTGCCAACGTTTCGGTCTTTTTAATTTCTGACCTTCTTCAGGGCTACAAAATTAAACAAAAACAATTACAATATTATTAATTAATATATAAATATCATACCTTATATCTAAATATTATATATTAATTAACTTTAACATAATAAACATAAATATAAACTATTAAGTATTACTTATTAACTATTAATTTAAATATGAATATTGTATATAAATGACAAATAACAAAAAACTAATAAATTTTTTTGTTTTTTTTTTGTTTTAAATTTAATAGATATGACAATGCTATTTTTGCGTTTGAATTTTGAATTTCGTGGTTGTTAGTTATGTTAGTTTTATAATGTGTGTTAATTTAAGAGATTATTATAAAATATACTAAGGCCCATAGTGTCTTCTCTGTAATTAATAGTGTTATTTGTTTTAATTTGTACCATTTCACTAATATTTCTTCTTGTGCTATTTTTGTCAATGTCAAGAATTTCAAAATTGTCAAAATCAAAGAAATGTCCGTCTATAAAAAAGTGTTTTGTTAGTGCAGTTTTGTTTAAATTATTAGAATTTTTACAATCATTTTTAAGTTGACCAATGCGTTGTTTTATGTATTGTCCAGATTGCCCAATATAACATTTATTACAGTTGCTACATGGAATTTTGCATACTGAGGTTAATTTAAAAAAAGGATAATATCTGAAGATACATTAATTACATCATTTTTTAAAACTATACATATATATATATATATATATATATATATATATATATATATATATATATATATATATATATATATGTATAGTTTTAAAAAATGATTTAATTAGTATTGTAGAGTTTAATTCTTGTTATAAACATGATCGGATGCATTTTATAGGCAAATTAGTATGAATGGAATTAAATGAGGTTTTATGGTTGATTGTTGGGTTTTGATTCGACAAAATTAGTTTTATCGTTTGAGATAAAGTTTTTATTGCGTTTTTCAAACTCTTAGCTTATCCTTCTTCTTGTTTTCACAAGAATCGTAATTTGAAAACTTACTTTGAAGCGTATGTGGGATAAAAATACCGATTTTCACAAAAATATTATTTTTCGCTCTTTCGGAAACAAAATGTTTTTTTTAAAATTTAATTCGAAATTTTAGTACTCATGTGAATTACTAATATTGTATCCAGTTGTAGCCAAAGAAAAATGTTTCAAATGGTAGAACTTGAACATACTAAATCTATTTCCACAAATTATTTTTTTTTCACTTAAATATACCTTTAAATTTAATCTTTAAAATTCTGACAACAAAATAACATTTACTTTCAAATTATTAATAAGAAATATCAATGAAATGATTAAATTACTGTAGAAAAAACTAGACAATACAAGAGTTAATAATATTAAACTAAACTAGACTACTTTGGAGAAGGCAAGGAAAGAAAGCAACAGTGACAAGTTACAAACTTACTAGATACTAGACAAGTTACAAACTTAATAAAGCGAAATATAGCTGGTATATATAAATATATTCAACCAGTTGGTAGCTCTATAATATTAAGTCTTATTCGGACTATGAATAAATCTCCTGTTGAAACAACTACTTCCTGGCTAATATGATAAAAAGCTCAGATCTTTCTACACACATATCAAATCAAAACCTAACCTCGCCAGTCCGACACATGGTGTTCAAGCTAATGTAAGTGTATTTCATTTTATAATTTAAAAGAGCAAAGCTGCACTGTATCTCGATAGATCTCGATAGAAATGAGTTAAAAAAGCAATGTTATTTCTCTAGTTCCGTTAGTGCCGTGAAAATGAACTGGTTCTATGAATAACATACAAATCGCTTATATATAATTCAATATCCCGTGCGATATTAGCCAGGAAGTAGATGTTTCAACATGAGATTTGTTCATAGTCCTAATAAGAACTAATATTATGGAGCTACGTACAGGTTGAATATATTTATATATTCAAGCTATATTTCGCTATAGTGAGTTTCTATGATTGAATCTATAATACTGGAATCTAGTGGAATATTCTAGTGAACCAATATTCCTCTAGATAAGTTAGATAATTTAGGAGCAGGCTGGATATGAGCAGGCAACATTAGATAAGATCAGGGAAAGACTGGACCAGAGCGGACAAGACCAGACATAAGCGGAAATGACCGGACCTGTCCGGACAAGACTGCACCAGACCGGACAAAACCAAACAAGACCAGAAAAGACCAGACAAAACTATACAAGATTAGACAAGTTCACAAAAGACCAGGCAAGCTAAGATAAGACTAGATAACAGAACAAGACAGACAAAACTAGTCAGACAAGAATACATAGACCAGACAGCACAAATGAAGCTACATACACGAAATTTGACTGACTAGACAGACAAGACTAGATAGGTAAAACCAGTCAGACAAGCTGACCAAGACTAGACAAAACTGCGAAAAGAACTAAACTGACAATACTGTTCTTAACTGGTCTAATATCGAAGCAACCAGGCATATAAGAAAAGACAAGACCAGATAGGACCAGGCAAGACCGTACCTGATGAGATAAAGAGAGCAGACACAGACGACAGCAAATTGACAAGATTAAAGAGACCATACTTGAGAAATAAGACTGTACAGACAAAACTGGACATACAAGGCATATGCTACTAGACAGAAACCACTAGCCCGAGAAGACTAGACATATAAGTCTAGACAGATAAATCTAGACAGACAAGACAAGACTGACAAGATTAGATAGACAAGACTACATACACACAAAACTAGACACACAGCTCTAGTCTTGACGGGTGTAATCTTATCTACTCTGTTTTTTTGTGGCCTAGTCTTCTCTGGTCTAATCTGGTTTGGCCATGTCTACTTTGGTCTCAACTAGTCTAGTCTGATTTGGTTTTGTGTTGTGTTTAGTCTAGTCGTATTTGGTCTAATCTTCTCTGGTCAAGGCCAAGTTTGATCTTCTTTGGACGAGAGGTAGTACTGTAGCTTTGTACAGTCTAATAGACCTGATCTAGCTAGAACTAGCGCTTAGTTTATAGACTCATCTACTATTTATGTTTTTTAAACTAATTTTAAGTAACTCGAAATAAATACTAATTTATTTAAAGCATTGTAATTTTTGCTGTGTTATTATAGTTAGCAATAATAACAAGAATGGAGTTGATTGATGCTAAAGGACCATTTAGTATCCATTACATATTAGTTCTTATTGAGTGCGAAGTTTTAAGTTTCTTTTGAAAAACTAATCGAAACCACTTTCTTGATATGTTGTACAAAAGAAACAACAACCGTTCTCAATAGACATACTATTTCGTGACTGGTCCTGCATATACTGGGCCCCAGCGCCTATGAATCATAAACACGCAAACAATTATAAATAATTAATCTCATTTTCGAATCCTAAGCGGTCCGCTTTCACTTCCGCTTTCCCACACGGGAGTTAGTCAAGATTATTTTCAAGATTGTAGGATCAGCTATAATTTGGAAATAGAAAGATTTGCAAAAAAACAGTTCGTGGAAGTTGGTGAAATTTGTGCAAAAAGTTAAAAAAAAGTTTTGATATTACGGGTTACCTTGTTCTAATTCTTGTTTGAAATTCAATTATCAGTTCAAAATTTACAAAAAATATCACAAAAAAGCTGAATTAAAAAAAACTTGAATTGAAAATTTGAAAGTTCGGAGAATGTCTGTTCACTTTTACTGTTATAAGATAACTGATCTCACTACTTAAATGGAACCTAATTAATCTAAAACGACTTATTCTAGGTCACTGCTTCGTCTCCATTACACAATATCGTCTTTCTATGCCGATCAAAAATGTAGCCGCTTAGAAAGATAATCTAAATAGACTTATTACTATTTCTTCGAGGATAATTGGTTTTAGTTTCATTATTTTTTTGTGCACACATACTGTCGAGTCTAAATGGGAAAATAGTTCACTAAATATGTACAGCTTGAGTATTGAGGAAGAACTAAAGGGGCTATATTAGATTGGACTTGGGATATAAAACTAAAATCAAAATTCGTCAGTTATTGCAGGATAATCAAATTTGGGATTATGCCAGACTAGGCAAGAATAGGTAAAATTAGTTATGAATACACAAGACAAGACAAAATTTGTGGACTAGACATTTCGACAACCATTAGTATACATTAGCCCATTTGGTCTGGTCTTGTATGTTCTTGTTTATTCTTGTCTGGTCTTGTCTTGTCTGGTTTTGTCTGGTCTCCTCTAATCTTGTCTGCTCTTGTCTGGTTTGTCTGATCTTGTCTGGCCTTGTCTGATTTTGTCTGGCCTTGTCTGATCTTGTCTTGTCTTGTCTGGTTTTGTCTGGTCTTGTCTGGTCTTGTCTGGTCTTGTCTGGTCTTGTCTGGTCTTGTCTGGCCTTGTCTGGTCTTGTCTGGTCTTGTATGGTCTTGTTTGATCTTGTGTGGTCTTGTCTGGTCTTTTCTGATCTTGTCTGCTTTTGTCTGGTCTTGTTTGGTCTTGTGACGTCTTGTCTGGTCTAGTCTGGTTCGTCTGGTCTTGTCTAGTCTAGTAAGGTTTTGTTTTCAGGTATTATATGGTCTTGCCTGGTCTTGTCTGGCCATGTCAGGTCTTGTCTGGTCTTGTCTGGTCTCGTCTAGTCTTTTCTAGACTTGTCTGGTCCTATCTGGTCTTGTCTGGTCCTGTCTGGTCTTGTCAGGTCTAGTCTAATCATGTCTGGTCTTGTCTGGTTTTGTCTGTTCTTGTTAGGTCATGTCTGGTCTTATCTGGTCTTGTCTAGTCTGGACTGGTCTTGTCTCGTCGTCTGTGGTCTTGTCGCGTCATGTCTATACGTGTCTGGACTTGTCCGGTCTTTTCTAGTCTTGCGTGGTCTTTTCTGGTTTTATATGGTCTTGCCTGGTCTGTCCTGGTCTTGCTTCCATGGTCTTGTCTGGACTTGTACGGTCTCGCCTGGTGTTTCCTGCACTTGTCATATCTGGACTGGTTTTGTCTGTTCTGGTGCGGTCTTATATCGTCTTTTTTGGTCTTTTCTGGTATTGTGTGGTCTTGTCTGACCATGTTTGGTCTTTATGGTCCTGTGTGGTCTTGTCTGCTCTTGTCTGGTCTTGCCTGGTCTTGCCTGGTCTTGTCTGGTCTTGTCTGGTCTTGTCTGATCTTGTCTGGTCTTGTCTGGTCACGTCTGGTCTTGTCTGGTCTTGCCTTGTCTGGTCTTGTCTGCTTTGGTCTGGTCTTTTCTGGTCTTGTGAGGTCTTGTCTGGTCGGGTGTGGTCTGATCTTGTCTTCTCTGCTCTTGTCTGGTATTATCTGCTCTTGCCTGGTCTTGTCTGGCCATGTCTGGTCTTGTCTGGTCTCGTCTAACCTTTTCTAGCCTTATCTAGTCTTGTCTGGTCTTGTCTGGTCTTGTCTGGTCTTGTCTGGTCTTGTCTGATCTTGTCTGATCTTGTCTGGTCTTGTCTGGTCTTGTCCGGTCTTGTTTGGTCTTGTCTGGTCTTGTCTGGTATTGTCTGGTCTTGTCTGGTCTTGTCTGGTCTTGTCTGATTTTGTCTGGTCTTGTCTGGTCTTGTCTGGTCTTGTCTGGCCTTGTCTGGTCTTGTCTGGTCTTGTCTGGCTTTGTATGGTCTTGTCCGGTCAAGGTTGGTCTTGTCTGGTTTTGTCTGTTCTTGTATGGTCATGTCTGGTCTTGTCGGGTCTTGTCTAGTCTGGTCTGGTCTTGCCTCGCGGCTGTGGTCTTGTCGCGTCGTCTCTATACGTGTCTGGATTTGTCCGGTCTTGTCTAGTCTTGTGTGGTCTTTTTGGGTTTTCTCTGGTCTTCTCTGGCCTTGCCTGGTCCTGCATGGTCTTGCCTGATCTTGCCTGATCTTGCCTGGCCTTGTCTGGACTTGTCTGGTCTCGTCTGATCTTTCCTGCACTTGTCTCGACTTGTCTGATTTTGTCTGTTCTGGTGAGGTCTTATCTCGTCCTCTCTGGTCTTTTCAGGTAATGTGTGGTCTTGTCTGGCCATGTCTGGTCTTGTCTGGTTTTGTCTGCTCTTGTCTGGTCTTGCCTGGTCTTGTCTGGTCTTTTCTGGTCTTGTCTGGTCTTGTGTGGTCTTGTCTGGTCTTGTCTGGCTTTGTCTGGTCTTCTCTGGTCTTGTCTGATCTTGTCTGATCTTGTCTGGTCTTGTCTGGTCTTGCCTGGTCTTGTCTGGTCTTGTTTGGTATTGTCTGGTATTGTCTGGCTTTGTCTAGTCTTGTCTGGACTTGTATGGTGCTGTCTGGTCTTGTCTGCTCTTGTCTGGTGTTGCATGGTCTTGTCTGGTCTTGTGTGGACTTGTATCATCTTGCCCAGTCTTGTCTGGTCTTGTCTGGTCTTGTCTGGTCTTGTCTGGTCTTATCTGGTCTTGTCTGGTCTTGTCTGGTCTTGTCTGGTCTTTTCTGGTCTTGTCTGGTCTTGTCTGGTCTTGTGAGGTCTTGTCTGGTCGGGTGTGGTCTGATCTTGTCTTCTCTGCTCTTGTCTGGTATTATCTGCTCTTGCCTGGTCTTGTCTGGCCATGTCTGGTCTTGTCTGGTCTCGTCTAACCTTTTCTAGCCTTATCTAGTCTTGTCTGGTCTTGTCTGGTCTTGTCTGGTCTTGTCTGGTCTTGTCTGGTCTTGTCTGATCTTGTCTGATCTTGTCTGGTCTTGTCTGGTCTTGTCCGGTCTTGTCTGGTCTTGTCTGGTCTTGTCTGGTCTTGTCTGGTATTGTCTGGTCTTGTCTGGTCTTGTCTGGTCTTGTCTGATTTTGTCTGGTCTTGTCTGGTCTTGTCTGGTCTTGTCTGGCCTTGTCTGGTCTTGTCTGGTCTTGTCTGGCTTTGTATGGTCTTGTCCGGTCAAGGTTGGTCTTGTCTGGTTTTGTCTGTTCTTGTATGGTCATGTCTGGTCTTGTCGGGTCTTGTCTAGTCTGGTCTGGTCTTGCCTCGCCGGCTGTGGTCTTGTCGCGTCGTCTCTATACGTGTCTGGATTTGTCCGGCCTTGTCTAGTCTTGTGTGGTCTTTTTGGGTTTTCTCTGGTCTTCTCTGGCCTTGCCTAGTCCTGCATGGTCTTGCCTGATCTTGCCTGATCTTGCCTGGCCTTGTCTGGACTTGTCTGGTCTCGTCTGATCTTTCCTGCACTTGTCTCGACTTGTCTGATTTTGTCTGTTCTGGTGAGGTCTTATCTCGTCCTCTCTGGTCTTTTCAGGTAATGTGTGGTCTTGTCTGGCCATGTCTGGTCTTGTCTGGTTTTGTCTGCTCTTGTCTGGTCTTGCCTGGTCTTGTCTGGTCTTTTCTGGTCTTGTCTGGTCTTGTGTGGTCTTGTCTGGTCTTGTCTGGCTTTGTCTGGTCTTCTCTGGTCTTGTCTGATCTTGTCTGATCTTGTCTGGTCTTGTCTGGTCTTGCCTGGTCTTGTCTGGTCTTGTTTGGTATTGTCTGGTATTGTCTGGCTTTGTCTAGTCTTGTCTGGACTTGTATGGTGCTGTCTGGTCTTGTCTGCTCTTGTCTGGTCTTGCATGGTCTTGTCTGGTCTTGTGTGGACTTGTATCATCTTGCCCAGTCTTGTCTGGTCTTGTCTGGTCTTGTCTGGTCTTGTCTGGTCTTATCTGGTCTTGTCTGGTCTTGTCTGGTCTTGTCTGGTCTTGTCTGGTCTTGTCTGGTCTTGTCTGGTCTTATCTGGTCTTGTCTTCTCTTGTCTGGTCTTGTCTGGTCTTGTCTGGTCTTGTCTGGTCTTGTCTGGTCTTGACTGGTCTTGTTTGGTCTTATCTGGTCTTGTCTGGTCTTGTCTGGTCTTGTCTGGTCTTGTCTGGTCTTGTCTGGTCTTGTCTGGTCTTGTCTGGTCTTGTCTGGTCTTTTCTGGTCTTGTGTAGTCTTGTCTGCACATGTCTGGGCTTGTCTTGTTTTGTTTGTTCTTGTCTGCTCTTCTCTTGTCTAGTCTTATCTTGTCTGGTTTTATCTGCTCCTGTCTAGTCTTGTCTGGCCTGTTCTTGTCTGGCCTTGTCTAGTTTTGACTGTCTAGTTTTATATGCCTCGTCTTGTCTGTCTACTCTTATATCTAGTCTTCTCTGTCTACTTTTGTCTTAGACACTGGACTTTAGAGGAATAAATAAATATACTTTAAAAACAGTTCTTGCTGAAGTTAGACAAGAACTGATACACAGACTTTGACGTTAATAATCATTATATATATATATATATATATATATATATATATATATATATATATATATATATATATACAAGATATGAAAGTTACTAAAAAGTAAAATTCGGATAACGTGCGTAGCACAAACCGCATAACCATGCTAAGAAATTGAAAGAAAAACAGAATATAACATCCAACCAAAAGGACAGGAACAACCCTAAACCAGGAACCTAACCTGTGTACAGTGAATAATACAACATATATATATATATATATATATATATATATATATATATATATATATATATATATATATATATATATATATATCATCTATACATTATATGTATATCTATAGACCCATTGTACTTGTCTGTTCAAACCAATTCCTGTATGATTAGTTTTCTTTGCTTTTTATAGACCCATCTATTCTTCTTATTTACCTTATCAAGGTAAAGCAGTTTTGTTTCACAATTTCATAGTGATGAATTTTTGACGAACCTGTCAAGTTTTTGTGTGTAAGTTTATGTGGATTAAAATATGGAAAGAAATGTGGAAATACACTAAGTAATAGCTGAAACGCCCGTCATTATAATCTCGCCCCGTCGCTTCTTGTGAGCGTTGACAAGTCAGTTTGATTTTCTTTCAAAAGTGAGTTAATACAAACGAGCACATATACTGCCACCAGACGCTTACCCAACAATCAGTTTCCTATTATCGCACGCCCACAACATGGACCGACAGACAGACATTGACGCAACACACTTTGACGTCTGCACACTTTGACGTCTTCATATTTGACGTCAAGATTTTACAGGTTGTTGCGCGTTTCAAATCAAATGCTTCCTACAGACATACCTGGTGTTCTATAGAATAATATGTTACTGGATTTTGAAAATATATCTTAAACAATTTCGAATGTAATACTGCAGCTTTAGCATAGCAGACAAAATAGTATACCTTACTGCAGAATATCCGTTACAATTAAGAAAATAATTACAAATCCTCGGTGGAACTTTCATTACAATGCTTTCTTAATCTTTTAAGCTGTAGTAGAAAAAAAAACTTGCAATTTATGTGCCGGCGTTACGTGTGTAATGTAATAAACTGCATCACGATGTACATTTAACACCTACATAATAAGTTTTATTCGCCTTTTTGTAATTTATTTCCATTTTCGTGTGGCTTGAATAAACTTTTCTAAAACGCAATTTGTGAGATTTGTACGGCGATAACGTGAGAACTGTAGTCTCGAACGGGAAATTTCAATAAGTATTTACAATAAGTATTTCCCATTATTACAATAAAATTAGTTATCAGACTTTTTGTATATGTCTGATTACATGCTCAATCCTAGGTAGGCTTCTATCACTGTAATACACAACATGCGATAAATAGATTGAATTTGGTAAAATTTCACGCTTGTTTATAATCAGACCCAATACTAATACTCTCAAACAAAGAGTAAACAGACGAGACAAGGGAGATAACACTAGACAGACAAGACTAGACAGACAAGACTAGACAAACAAGACTAGACAGACAAGACTAGACAGACAAGACTAGACAGACAAGACTAGACAGACAAGACTAGACAGACAAGACTAGACAGACAAGACTAGACAGACAAGACTAGACAGACAAGACTAGACAGACAAGACTAGACAGACAAGACTAGACAGACAAGACTAGACAGACAAGACTAGACAGACAAGACTAGACAGACAAGACTAGACAGACAAGACTAGACAGACAAGACTAGACAGACAAGACTAGACAGACAAGACTAGACAGACAAGACTAGACAGACAAGACTAGACAGACAAGACTAGACAGACAAGACTAGACAGACAAGACTAGACAGACAAGACTAGACAGACAAGACTAGACAGACAAGACTAGACAGACAAGACTAGACAGACAAGACTAGACAGACAAGACTAGACAGACAAGACTAGACAGACAAGACTAGACAGACAAGACTAGACAGACAAGACTAGACAGACAAGACTAGACAGACAAGACTAGACAGACAAGACTAGACAGACAAGACTAGACAGACAAGACTAGACAGACAAGACAAGACAGACAAGACTAGACAGACAAGACTAGACAGACAAGACTAGACAGACAGGACTAGACAGACAAGACTAGACAGACAAGACTAGACAGACTAGACAGACAAGACTAGACAGACAAGACTAGACAGACAAGACTAGACAGACAAGACTAGACAGACAAGACTAGACAGACAAGACTAGACAGACAAGACTAGACAGACAAGACAAGACTAGACAGACAAGACTAGACAGACAAGACTAGACAGACAAGACTAGACAGACAAGACTAGACAGACAAGACTAGACAGACAAGACTAGACAGACAAGACTAGACAGACAAGACTAGACATACAAGACTAGACAGACAAGACTAGACAGACAAGACTAGACAGACAAGACTAGACAGACAAGACTAGACAGACAAGACTAGACAGACAAGACTAGACAGACAAGACTAGACAGACAAGACTAGACAGACAAGACTAGACGTCGCGTACGAGACGCGGAAGCGAGTAGACATGCAGCCGAGTGCTCCACATGTTTGTGATTATTAATATGTTGGTATATAAGTTTTTTAGTTATCAGTAATATAATTGCAATCAAGCCTAGTGTATTTGGTTTGTTTCTATTGTCTTGTAGAAATTTATTTTTGCTTAATAGCGGTGTTTTTAGTTTTTCTTTAAGCTAAATAGTTTTAGCTTAATAGAGTCACAGCAAGTCGCGTGAGTTTTTTATATTCTTTAAATTCTCTCTTTTTGTTCCCACTCCTTATCTCATATATACGGAGATAAAGATAATCCAACGCCGCAGACGTTTTTGCATTTACTGCAACACGCTATCTGCGGCAAATTTTTCACCACCCCCAAGGAGGGGAGGATTTTTGAATTCAGTCGTTTAGTTTGTGGAAACTCCATTCAGTATGGATTTTTTCACAAAACAAAAATTGAGTAAGGGTGTAGGGGAGATGGATAGCCGGGCGAGAAGCCAGTCTATTGGAGAAACCCCGAAGAAAAGGAAAGTGGCGGATCGGTCGACTGATGACGTGGAGGCGTACAAGAAGACTCGATCGCTTTTACAATCGTGGAAGCGATTGGAGCACTTACCAGACAAGTGGAGGACTTGGAAAGGGCTATCGCCGGAGGCAGTAGCACGAAGAAAGAAGTTAAAGATGCAGCAGCGCGAGTTAAAAAGACAACTAACGTCTTCTTGCGCAACTCCGTGACCACCTGGCTGGAAGCGCACCGTTTCCTGCCCGTTGAAAAGGTGTTATATGACACGGAGATCCAAACTGTAAGTGTGGCATGCAAGGAAGTCAGCACCCAAACGGAGGCTGAATGTAGTATCACCAGTGCGCTGAAGCCGGGTATGAATGTGCAGGAGTACATGTCCCTGGCGAGGGAGAGGTGGTCCGAGGACGCCTTCACCGTGGTGAAGATGGCTAAGGGCTCTCCTCTGGTCAGGGACGAGGATGTACTCCTGCTAGTTGCAGGAGAGAAAGGGGATAACTGTGGACAGCTGGGCTGGGGGATGCTCGACCAGCTCCCCCAGGCCAAGCGAGTGGTTGAAGGCTTGAATGTAGGCTCCGTGGCCTACATCAAGAGCGAGAATGTTGTGTGTATGGGAGGCGATGAGTCGTTGGACTCCGAGAGGAAGTACCACTTCATCGCCCGGCTGGATGATAATAAGGTCGAGGGCTCCGAAGAAAAGGCGTTCGAGACCTTATTAAGAATGAGAGGTCTTTGTGAGAAGACAGAGAGAAAGAGGTTCGCTATTGGTGTGGCTGGAAACCTTAATATGTGGCTGGTACGAAAGATGGCTGAATGCGTGTGGCATGGCACAGGAGTTGAGCTAACCCTGTGCTGGATGAATGCGGAGGGCCAAAAGCCCAGAGTGGGCCGGAGGCACCAGAAAGGCAGAAACCTTACTGGTGAGGAGGGCAGAGGGTGTTTCTTACGCCCATATGGTGAATGTCCTTAAGAAGGAAGTAGGCATGGAGGATATAAATGTAAGGGCGATGAGGAAAACCCACGCTGGGGACCTCATCGTCAGAGTGAATGATGATGGGGAAAAGAAGCGACTGGCAGAGCGAATGGCCCTAGTGACTGAGGCTGTAAGGGATGTCAGGACGGAGGTGGGGCTCAGAAGTGTCCTTGTTAGGGGCATGGATGAGGCTACCACCACCGATGAGGTGAAAGGAGCCATTCAGAAGGCAGCTGAATGTAAGGAGTGTGTGGTAAAGTCTCTCCGCACAGTGCGCGGAGGCGCCAGTATGGCAGTTGTCACTCTTCCAGTAAGAGCGGCACAAACCATACTGGAGAAAGGAAGAATAAAAGTTGGATGGATCATGTGCCGAGTGACCGAAGACAATAAGCCGATCAGGTGCTACAGATGCCTTGGCTTCGGGCACCTGGCGGCAGCATGCAAGGGAATTGAGAGAAAGAATGCGTGTTTGCGATGCGATGAAAGTGGGCACAAAGCACACCAGTGCACGGCCAAAGAGGCTAAGTGCTTCGTGTGCGGAGTGAGTGGGCACAGGGCGGACTCCATGAACTGTCCTGCGTACAGGAAACTGTGCAGGGAAAGTATGAAAGGGACGTCCCAAAGAAACAGATTATGCTAGTATTGCAGACGAACTCAAATAGGAGTGCGGCTGCAATGGAGCTGGTATGGAAGACGGTGCATGATGAGAGAGTGGATGTGGAAATTGTCTCCGAACCAAATCTTCGGACTATTGGTAACGGAGGCTGGCACGTGGACCAGTGTAAGAATGTTGCTGTGAGGATTTTCCAATCGGAAAATCCTATGGTTAAGTGTGGATGTGGAAATGGATATGTGTGGATTGAATGGGAAAACTGGGTCCTGTATGGGTGCTACATCTCGCCTAACATAACGTGAGAGCAGTTTGTAGCTTTTATGGATGAGCTAAGGGCCAGTATGAAAAGCTGGTCCAAAGAGATTATTGTCGGGGGGGATTTCAACGCTAAGTCCGCTTGGTGGGGATCCCCTAGAGAGGATGAGAGAGGGAGAATGATGGAAGAGTGGCTGGCAGAGGAGGACCTGGTGGTTCACAACAGTGGGAATGTGCCAACCTTCGTGCGGGGTGAAAGTATGTCTTTCATAGACATCACTTTTAGCACCTCACGGATTGCAGGCAGAGTGAAAGAGTGGCGTGTCAGAGAGGGAGAGAATCTGAGTGATCACCAGGATATTCTCTTCGACGTACGAAAGGATGTTTCTGAGGGACCGGTTGCTTGTAGAACGAATGGATGGAGAGTGGACAAGAGTCTACTAGAAAGATTGCGAGACGTCATGAAAGAGCTGTCTGAAAGGACAGGCCGCGAAAATGGATTGCGGAGCTCCTGCGAAGCAGTTCTTCACGGGGCCTGTGATGTGGTGTTTCGGAGAAAACGGAGGGGCGTCAGAGGCAGGAAGCCAGTTTACTGGTGGAATGATCAGGTAGCTGAAAAGCGTAAAACCTGTTTGCGTGAAAGGAGATGCATGGTGAGAAGTAATAGTCGAGCAAATGAGGAAGTGCGTGAGGAGTGCAGAAGGAGGTATAACTTGGCGCGCAGGGAACTTCGCAGAGCCATCGCGAACTCCAAGGAGAAGCTTGGAGAGTGCTCTGCGAAGAGGTGAATAATAACATCTGGGGTGACGGCTATAAGATCGTCACCAGAAAAATTGCGCACAGGGTTAATACTCTCCGGGGGGATAGCCTAATGACGGAAGTCAAGAAGCTGTTTCCCGTACATGAGCGAATGAACTGGCTGGAACCCGTGGAATGGAGATCGGCGCCCCGTTTCACTCCAGCCGAGCTGCAGAGTGTAGTTGGCCGGATGAAGGAGGGAAAAGCGCCGGGTCCTGATGGTGTTCCACCGGAAGCGTGCAAGGTGTTTGGGCATGTGTGTGAGAACATGTGCTTGAGCATGATGAATGAATTGCTGATGAATGGCAGATTCCCCAAAGAGTGGAAGAGAGCGAGACTGGTGATGATTGAAAAAGAGCGAAAGGAAGGAGAGGATGCCAATTACAGGCCAATCTGCCTACTGAATGGGATAGCGAAGATGTTTGAGAGTATGATCGGAGCTAGGATAAATGAGGATCTCGAGAGGGTAGGGAGTCTTTCAGAGGAACAGTATGGGTTCAGAGGCGGCCGCACTACGGTGAACGCAATGATGCGTGTGATTCTCTATCACGAGCAAGGTTAGCAAATACGGGTCCATGGCGTACCCGTAGCTACTGCGTGCTTGTAACCCTGGACGTGAAAAATTCCTTCAATTCGGTCCCATGGGGCGGAATCATGGAGGCTTTGGAACTAAAGGGGGTAGCTCCCTACCTTCGAAAGATGGTGGGGAGCTATTTGAATGATAGGGAGATAGTGACTGTGGAAGGTAAAATCTTCAAAATGAGTGCGGGTGTTCCACAGGGATCGGTTCTTGGGCCGATACTGTGGAATATATTTTATGATGAGGTTTTGAGATTGAGGCTGCCAGACGGGGTTACACTCGTAGGGTACGCTGATGACTTAGCGGTGGTCGCTGTCGCAAGAACGGAAGAAAGTCTGAAAGCGATATTGAATGAGGCAATTGGTAGGATTGATCGGTGGATGGGGGAAAAAGGGCTTGCTCTGGCTCCCCACAAAACCGAGGCGGTCCTGCTAATTGGGAGAAGAAAGCTGCGTGAATTGACCGTGCGAATGGGGACAGTTGACGTACCGGCTCGGGAATCTGTAAGATACCTTGGGGTAGAGCTCCAGCGAAATCTCAGGGTGTCCGATCAGGTCACCCGGGTGGTGAGGAAGGCTACAGCATGTGTGAGAGCCCTTGGACGGCTGATGCCCAACATAGGTGGGCCGTTGGCCTCCAAGAGGAGGGTTATGAATGCGGTCGTGCACTCCATTCTCCTGTATGGGGTGCCGGCATGGATAAATGCGTGAGCTATGAGCTATGGCAGGTGTCGGAAAAGGGAGCCTGGACCAGGCAACTGATTCCAACTATCGATGAATGGGTCAACCGTGGGCACGGGGAGGTGAATTATCACCTCACCCAGGCGCTTACGGGGCATGGATGCTTTGGGTCTTACCTGGTGCGCATCGGGAAACTGGTTGAGGCGCACTGTAGGTACTGTGGAGCGACTGAGGACACTGCGGAGCATACCATCTTCGAGTGTACGAGATGGGAGAGAATGACGAGCGCCGCAGAATGCAAGGTGGGAGAGAATGTGAACAAGGAGAGTATGGTGAGAATCATGCTCCGCAGTGAGTATGAATGGGGCGTGCTGACTGGAATGATAGGTTATATAATGAGGAGAAAGGAGAAGGATGAAAGGGACGAGCGTAAGGCGGGTCGAGGGGATGCTACGCGCGAGCCGAGCGTGCCATCGCCGGGCCCCCCTTAGTGAGAAGGGGGCGCACAAATTTATTGTAAACTCTGATGTGAGGGGGAGCACGGCGATTAACGACGCGCCCGGCACAACGAATGAATGGATGAATGCTTTGGCTATGAAAGGTGGAGGAACGTGGTGAAGTTATACCAAATTTTGGATTCCATCACGTTCTCTCTGGTTTTGACTGGGGGGTCTGAATGGTGGGGGTTTTTTAGTGGGTCGCCCCTTTTGGGGGGCAGCCCCACACTACCACTCGACACGGGTCGGGTGGTGTCTTTTTGCAGATTTTCACCTCCAGCACGTGCAAAAAAAAAAAAAAAAAAAAAAAAAAGACAAGACTAGACAGACAAGACTAGACAGACAAGACTAGACAGACAAGACTAGACAGACAAGACTAGACAGACAAGACTAGACAGACAAGACTAGACAGACAAGACTAGACAGACAAGACTAGACAGGCAAGACTAGACAGACAAGACGAGACAGACAAGACTAGACAGACAAGACTAGACAGACAAGACTAGACAGACAAGACTAGACAGACAAGACTAAACAGACAAGACTAGACAGACAAGACTAGACAGACAAGACTAGACGGACAAGACTAGACAGACAAGACTTGACAGACAAGACTAGACAGACAAGACTAGACAGACAAGACTAGACAGACAAGAGTAGACAGACAAGACTAGACAGACAGGACTAGACAGGCAAGACTAGACAGACAAGACGAGACAGACAAGACTAGACAGACAAGACTAGACAGACAAGACTAGACAGACAAGACTAGACATACAAGACTAGACAGACAAGACTAGACAGACAAGACTAGACAGACAAGACTAGACAGACAAGACTCACCAAATCCCCTATTCCACCTTGGCTTTTAGTATGCGCCACCCCGGTATCGCATATATTGCATTCATTCAGGGTGGGCAGCCCGGACGGTTAATGAAAACCGCCCTAGTTGTCGCCTCCCCGATCAGGATTCGAACCCGGGTCTCCCGCATTGAAAAGCGGGTATGTTGTCAACTACACCACCGAGGAGGACAGACAGACAAGACTAGACAGACAAGACTAGACAGATAAGACTAGACAGACAAGACTAGACAGACAAGACTAGACAGACAAGACTAGACAGACAAGACTAGACAGACAAGACTAGACAGACAAGACTAGACGGACAAGACTAGACAGACAAGACTAGACAGACAAGACTAGACAGACAAGACTAGACAGACAAGACTAGACAGACAAGACTAGACAGACAAGACTAGACAGACAAGACTAGACAGACAAGACTAGACAGACAAGACTAGACAGACAAGACTAGACAGAAAAGACTAGACAGACAAGACTAGACAGACAAGACTAGACAGACAAGACTAGACAGGCAAGACTAGACAGACAAGACTAGACAGACAGGACTAGACAGACAAGACCAGACAGACAAGACTAGACAGACAATACTAGACAGACAAGTCTAGACAGACAAGACTAGACAGACAAGACTAGACAGACAAGACTAGACAGACAAGACTAGACAGACAAGACTAGACGGACAAGACTAGACAGACAAGACTAGACAGACAAGACTAGACAGACAAGACTAGACAGACAAGACTAGACAGACAAGACTAGACAGACAAGACTAGACAGACAAGACTAGACAGACAAGACTAGACAGACAAGACTAGACAGACAAGACTAGACAGACAAGACTAGACAGACAAGACTAGACAGACAAGACTAGACAGACAAGACTAGACAGACAAGACTAGACAGACAAGACTAGACAGACAAGACTAGACAGACAATCTAGACAGACAAGACTAGACAGACAAGACTAGACAGACAAGACTAGACAGACAAGACTAGACAGACAAGACTAGACAGACAAGACTAGACAGACAAGACTAGACAGACAAGACTAGACAGACAAGACTAGACAGACAAGACTAGACAGATAAGACTAGACAGACAAGACTAGACAGACAAGACTAGACAGACAAGACTAGACAGACAAGACTAGACAGACAAGACTAGACAGACAAGACTAGACAGACAAGACTAGACAGACAAGACTAGACAGACAAGACTAGACAGACAAGACTAGACAGACAAGACTAGACAGACAAGACTAGACAGACAAGACTAGACAGACAAGACTAGACAGACAAGACTAGACAGACAAGACTAGACAGACAAGACTAGACAGACAAGACTAGACAGACAAGACTAGACAGACAAGACTAGACAGACAAGACTAGACAGACAAGACTAGACAGACAAGACTAGACAGACAAGACTAGACAGACAAGACTAGACAGACAAGACTAGACAGACAAGACTAGACAGACAAGACTAGACAGACAAGACTAGACAGACAAGACTAGACAGACAAGACTAGACAGACAAGACTAGACAGACAAGACTAGACAGACAAGACTAGACAGACAAGACTAGACAGACAAGACTAGACAGACAAGACTAGACAGACAAGACTAGACAGACAAGACTAGACAGACAAGACTAGACAGACAAGACTAGACAGACAAGACTAGACAGACAAGACTAGACAGACAAGACTAGACAGACAAGACTAGACAGACAAGACTAGACAGACAAGACTAGACAGACAAGACTAGACAGACAAGACTAGACAGACAAGACTAGACAGACAAGACTAGACAGACAAGACTAGACAGACAAGACTAGACAGACAAGACTAGACAGACAAGACTAGACAGACAAGACTAGACAGACAAGACTAGACAGACAAGACTAGACAGACAAGACTAGACAGACAAGACTAGACAGACAAGACTAGACAGACAAGACTAGACAGACAAGACTAGACAGACAAGACTAGACAGACAAGACTAGACAGACAAGACTAGACAGACAAGACTAGACAGACAAGACTAGACAGACAAGACTAGACAGACAAGACTAGACAGACAAGACTAGACAGACAAGACTAGACAGACAAGACTAGACAGACAAGACTAGACAGACAAGACTAGACAGACAAGACTAGACAGACAAGACTAGACAGACAAGACTAGACAGACAAGACTAGACAGACAAGACTAGACAGACAAGACTAGACAGACAAGACTAGACAGACAAGACTAGACAGACAAGACTAGACAGACAAGACTAGACAGACAAGACTAGACAGACAAGACTAGACAGACAAGACTAGACAGACAAGACTAGACAGACAAGACTAGACAGACAAGACTAGACAGACAAGACTAGACAGACAAGACTAGACAGACAAGACTAGACAGACAAGACTAGACAGACAAGACTAGACAGACAAGACTAGACAGACAAGACTAGACAGACAAGACTAGACAGACAAGACTAGACAGACAAGACTAGACAGACAAGACTAGACAGACAAGACTAGACAGACAAGACTAGACAGACAAGACTAGACAGACAAGACTAGACAGACAAGACTAGACAGACAAGACTAGACAGACAAGACTAGACAGACAAGACTAGACAGACAAGACTAGACAGACAAGACTAGACAGACAAGACTAGACAGACAAGACTAGACAGACAAGACTAGACAGACAAGACTAGACAGACAAGACTAGACAGACAAGACTAGACAGACAAGACTAGACAGACAAGACTAGACAGACAAGACTAGACAGACAAGACTAGACAGACAAGACTAGACAGACAAGACTAGACAGACAAGACTAGACAGACAAGACTAGACAGACAAGACTAGACAGACAAGACTAGACAGACAAGACTAGACAGACAAGACTAGACAGACAAGACTAGACAGACAAGACTAGACAGACAAGACTAGACAGACAAGACTAGACAGACAAGACTAGACAGACAAGACTAGACAGACAAGACTAGACAGACAAGACTAGACAGACAAGACTAGACAGACAAGACTAGACAGACAAGACTAGACAGACAAGACTAGACAGACAAGACTAGACAGACAAGACTAGACAGACAAGACTAGACAGACAAGACTAGACAGACAAGACTAGACAGACAAGACTAGACAGACAAGACTAGACAGACAAGACTAGACAGACAAGACTAGACAGACAAGACTAGACAGACAAGACTAGACAGACAAGACTAGACAGACAAGACTAGACAGACAAGACTAGACAGACAAGACTAGACAGACAAGACTAGACAGACAAGACTAGACAGACAAGACTAGACAGACAAGACTAGACAGACAAGACTAGACAGACAAGACTAGACAGACAAGACTAGACAGACAAGACTAGACAGACAAGACTAGACAGACAAGACTAGACAGACAAGACTAGACAGACAAGACTAGACAGACAAGACTAGACAGACAAGACTAGACAGACAAGACTAGACAGACAAGACTAGACAGACAAGACTAGACAGACAAGACTAGACAGACAAGACTAGACAGACAAGACTAGACAGACAAGACTAGACAGACAAGACTAGACAGACAAGACTAGACAGACAAGACTAGACAGACAAGACTAGACAGACAAGACTAGACAGACAAGACTAGACAGACAAGACTAGACAGACAAGACTAGACAGACAAGACTAGACAGACAAGACTAGACAGACAAGACTAGACAGACAAGACTAGACAGACAAGACTAGACAGACAAGACTAGACAGACAAGACTAGACAGACAAGACTAGACAGACAAGACTAGACAGACAAGACTAGACAGACAAGACTAGACAGACAAGACTAGACAGACAAGACTAGACAGACAAGACTAGACAGACAAGACTAGACAGACAAGACTAGACAGACAAGACTAGACAGACAAGACTAGACAGACAAGACTAGACAGACAAGACTAGACAGACAAGACTAGACAGACAAGACTAGACAGACAAGACTAGACAGACAAGACTAGACAGACAAGACTAGACAGACAAGACTAGACAGACAAGACTAGACAGACAAGACTAGACAGACAAGACTAGACAGACAAGACTAGACAGACAAGACTAGACAGACAAGACTAGACAGACAAGACTAGACAGACAAGACTAGACAGACAAGACTAGACAGACAAGACTAGACAGACAAGACTAGACAGACAAGACTAGACAGACAAGACTAGACAGACAAGACTAGACAGACAAGACTAGACAGACAAGACTAGACAGACAAGACTAGACAGACAAGACTAGACAGACAAGACTAGACAGACAAGACTAGACAGACAAGACTAGACAGACAAGACTAGACAGACAAGACTAGACAGACAAGACTAGACAGACAAGACTAGACAGACAAGACTAGACAGACAAGACTAGACAGACAAGACTAGACAGACAAGACTAGACAGACAAGACTAGACAGACAAGACTAGACAGACAAGACTAGACAGACAAGACTAGACAGACAAGACTAGACAGACAAGACTAGACAGACAAGACTAGACAGACAAGACTAGACAGACAAGACTAGACAGACAAGACTAGACAGACAAGACTAGACAGACAAGACTAGACAGACAAGACTAGACAGACAAGACTAGACAGACAAGACTAGACAGACAAGACTAGACAGACAAGACTAGACAGACAAGACTAGACAGACAAGACTAGACAGACAAGACTAGACAGACAAGACTAGACAGACAAGACTAGACAGACAAGACTAGACAGACAAGACTAGACAGACAAGACTAGACAGACAAGACTAGACAGACAAGACTAGACAGACAAGACTAGACAGACAAGACTAGACAGACAAGACTAGACAGACAAGACTAGACAGACAAGACTAGACAGACAAGACTAGACAGACAAGACTAGACAGACAAGACTAGACAGACAAGACTAGACAGACAAGACTAGACAGACAAGACTAGACAGACAAGACTAGACAGACAAGACTAGACAGACAAGACTAGACAGACAAGACTAGACAGACAAGACTAGACAGACAAGACTAGACAGACAAGACTAGACAGACAAGACTAGACAGACAAGACTAGACAGACAAGACTAGACAGACAAGACTAGACAGACAAGACTAGACAGACAAGACTAGACAGACAAGACTAGACAGACAAGACTAGACAGACAAGACTAGACAGACAAGACTAGACAGACAAGACTAGACAGACAAGACTAGACAGACAAGACTAGACAGACAAGACTAGACAGACAAGACTAGACAGACAAGACTAGACAGACAAGACTAGACAGACAAGACTAGACAGACAAGACTAGACAGACAAGACTAGACAGACAAGACTAGACAGACAAGACTAGACAGACAAGACTAGACAGACAAGACTAGACAGACAAGACTAGACAGACAAGACTAGACAGACAAGACTAGACAGACAAGACTAGACAGACAAGACTAGACAGACAAGACTAGACAGACAAGACTAGACAGACAAGACTAGACAGACAAGACTAGACAGACAAGACTAGACAGACAAGACTAGACAGACAAGACTAGACAGACAAGACTAGACAGACAAGACTAGACAGACAAGACTAGACAGACAAGACTAGACAGACAAGACTAGACAGACAAGACTAGACAGACAAGACTAGACAGACAAGACTAGACAGACAAGACTAGACAGACAAGACTAGACAGACAAGACTAGACAAGACTAGACAGACAAGACAGACAAGACTAGACAGACAAGACTAGACAGACAAGACTAGACAGACAAGACTAGACAGACAAGACTAGACAGACAAGACTAGACAGACAAGACTAGACAGACAAGACTAGACAGACAAGACTAGACAGACAAGACTAGACAGACAAGACTAGACAGACAAGACTAGACAGACAAGACTAGACAGACAAGACTAGACAGACAAGACTAGACAGACAAGACTAGACAGACAAGACTAGACAGACAAGACTAGACAGACAAGACTAGACAGACAAGACTAGACAGACAAGACTAGACAGACAAGACTAGACAGACAAGACTAGACAGACAAGACTAGACAGACAAGACTAGACAGACAAGACTAGACAGACAAGACTAGACAGACAAGACTAGACAGACAAGACTAGACAGACAAGACTAGACAGACAAGACTAGACAGACAAGACTAGACAGACAAGACTAGACAGACAAGACTAGACAGACAAGACTAGACAGACAAGACTAGACAGACAAGACTAGACAGACAAGACTAGACAGACAAGACTAGACAGACAAGACTAGACAGACAAGACTAGACAGACAAGACTAGACAGACAAGACTAGACAGACAAGACTAGACAGACAAGACTAGACAGACAAGACTAGACAGACAAGACTAGACAGACAAGACTAGACAGACAAGACTAGACAGACAAGACTAGACAGACAAGACTAGACAGACAAGACTAGACAGACAAGACTAGACAGACAAGACTAGACAGACAAGACTAGACAGACAAGACTAGACAGACAAGACTAGACAGACAAGACTAGACAGACAAGACTAGACAGACAAGACTAGACAGACAAGACTAGACAGACAAGACTAGACAGACAAGACTAGACAGACAAGACTAGACAGACAAGACTAGACAGACAAGACTAGACAGACAAGACTAGACAGACAAGACTAGACAGACAAGACTAGACAGACAAGACTAGACAGACAAGACTAGACAGACAAGACTAGACAGACAAGACTAGACAGACAAGACTAGACAGACAAGACTAGACAGACAAGACTAGACAGACAAGACTAGACAGACAAGACTAGACAGACAAGACTAGACAGACAAGACTAGACAGACAAGACTAGACAGACAAGACTAGACAGACAAGACTAGACAGACAAGACTAGACAGACAAGACTAGACAGACAAGACTAGACAGACAAGACTAGACAGACAAGACTAGACAGACAAGACTAGACAGACAAGACTAGACAGACAAGACTAGACAGACAAGACTAGACAGACAAGACTAGACAGACAAGACTAGACAGACAAGACTAGACAGACAAGACTAGACAGACAAGACTAGACAGACAAGACTAGACAGACAAGACTAGACAGACAAGACTAGACAGACAAGACTAGACAGACAAGACTAGACAGACAAGACTAGACAGACAAGACTAGACAGACAAGACTAGACAGACAAGACTAGACAGACAAGACTAGACAGACAAGACTAGACAGACAAGACTAGACAGACAAGACTAGACAGACAAGACTAGACAGACAAGACTAGACAGACAAGACTAGACAGACAAGACTAGACAGACAAGACTAGACAGACAAGACTAGACAGACAAGACTAGACAGACAAGACTAGACAGACAAGACTAGACAGACAAGACTAGACAGACAAGACTAGACAGACAAGACTAGACAGACAAGACTAGACAGACAAGACTAGACAGACAAGACTAGACAGACAAGACTAGACAGACAAGACTAGACAGACAAGACTAGACAGACAAGACTAGACAGACAAGACTAGACAGACAAGACTAGACAGACAAGACTAGACAGACAAGACTAGACAGACAAGACTAGACAGACAAGACTAGACAGACAAGACTAGACAGACAAGACTAGACAGACAAGACTAGACAGACAAGACTAGACAGACAAGACTAGACAGACAAGACTAGACAGACAAGACTAGACAGACAAGACTAGACAGACAAGACTAGACAGACAAGACTAGACAGACAAGACTAGACAGACAAGACTAGACAGACAAGACTAGACAGACAAGACTAGACAGACAAGACTAGACAGACAAGACTAGACAGACAAGACTAGACAGACAAGACTAGACAGACAAGACTAGACAGACAAGACTAGACAGACAAGACTAGACAGACAAGACTAGACAGACAAGACTAGACAGACAAGACTAGACAGACAAGACTAGACAGACAAGACTAGACAGACAAGACTAGACAGACAAGACTAGACAGACAAGACTAGACAGACAAGACTAGACAGACAAGACTAGACAGACAAGACTAGACAGACAAGACTAGACAGACAAGACTAGACAGACAAGACTAGACAGACAAGACTAGACAGACAAGACTAGACAGACAAGACTAGACAGACAAGACTAGACAGACAAGACTAGACAGACAAGACTAGACAGACAAGACTAGACAGACAAGACTAGACAGACAAGACTAGACAGACAAGACTAGACAGACAAGACTAGACAGACAAGACTAGACAGACAAGACTAGACAGACAAGACTAGACAGACAAGACTAGACAGACAAGACTAGACAGACAAGACTAGACAGACAAGACTAGACAGACAAGACTAGACAGACAAGACTAGACAGACAAGACTAGACAGACAAGACTAGACAGACAAGACTAGACAGACAAGACTAGACAGACAAGACTAGACAGACAAGACTAGACAGACAAGACTAGACAGACAAGACTAGACAGACAAGACTAGACAGACAAGACTAGACAGACAAGACTAGACAGACAAGACTAGACAGACAAGACTAGACAGACAAGACTAGACAGACAAGACTAGACAGACAAGACTAGACAGACAAGACTAGACAGACAAGACTAGACAGACAAGACTAGACAGACAAGACTAGACAGACAAGACTAGACAGACAAGACTAGACAGACAAGACTAGACAGACAAGACTAGACAGACAAGACTAGACAGACAAGACTAGACAGACAAGACTAGACAGACAAGACTAGACAGACAAGACTAGACAGACAAGACTAGACAGACAAGACTAGACAGACAAGACTAGACAGACAAGACTAGACAGACAAGACTAGACAGACAAGACTAGACAGACAAGACTAGACAGACAAGACTAGACAGACAAGACTAGACAGACAAGACTAGACAGACAAGACTAGACAGACAAGACTAGACAGACAAGACTAGACAGACAAGACTAGACAGACAAGACTAGACAGACAAGACTAGACAG
>CALYMW010000499.1:0-90285 GCA_944588485.1 Phosphuga atrata
TTGTCTGTCTAGTCTTGTCTGTCTAGTCTTGTCTGTCTAGTCTTGTCTGTCTAGTCTTGTCTGTCTAGTCTTGTCTGTCTAGTCTTGTCTGTCTAGTCTTGTCTGTCTAGTCTTGTCTGTCTAGTCTTGTCTGTCTAGTCTTGTCTGTCTAGTCTTGTCTGTCTAGTCTTGTCTGTCTAGTCTTGTCTGTCTAGTCTTGTCTGTCTAGTCTTGTCTGTCTAGTCTTGTCTGTCTAGTCTTGTCTGTCTAGTCTTGTCTGTCTAGTCTTGTCTGTCTAGTCTTGTCTGTCTAGTCTTGTCTGTCTAGTCTTGTCTGTCTAGTCTTGTCTGTCTAGTCTTGTCTGTCTAGTCTTGTCTGTCTAGTCTTGTCTGTCTAGTCTTGTCTGTCTAGTCTTGTCTGTCTAGTCTTGTCTGTCTAGTCTTGTCTGTCTAGTCTTGTCTGTCTAGTCTTGTCTGTCTAGTCTTGTCTGTCTAGTCTTGTCTGTCTAGTCTTGTCTGTCTAGTCTTGTCTGTCTAGTCTTGTCTGTCTAGTCTTGTCTGTCTAGTCTTGTCTGTCTAGTCTTGTCTGTCTAGTCTTGTCTGTCTAGTCTTGTCTGTCTAGTCTTGTCTGTCTAGTCTTGTCTGTCTAGTCTTGTCTGTCTAGTCTTGTCTGTCTAGTCTTGTCTGTCTAGTCTTGTCTGTCTAGTCTTGTCTGTCTAGTCTTGTCTGTCTAGTCTTGTCTGTCTAGTCTTGTCTGTCTAGTCTTGTCTGTCTAGTCTTGTCTGTCTAGTCTTGTCTGTCTAGTCTTGTCTGTCTAGTCTTGTCTGTCTAGTCTTGTCTGTCTAGTCTTGTCTGTCTAGTCTTGTCTGTCTAGTCTTGTCGTCTTGTCTGTCTAGTCTTGTCTGTCTAGTCTTGTCTAGTCTTGTCTGTCTAGTCTTGTCTGTCTAGTCTTGTCTGTCTAGTCTTGTCTGTCTAGTCTTGTCTGTCTAGTCTTGTCTGTCTAGTCTTGTCTGTCTAGTCTTGTCTGTCTAGTCTTGTCTGTCTAGTCTTGTCTGTCTAGTCTTGTCTGTCTAGTCTTGTCTGTCTAGTCTTGTCTGTCTAGTCTTGTCTGTCTAGTCTTGTCTGTCTAGTCTTGTCTGTCTAGTCTTGTCTGTCTAGTCTTGTCTGTCTAGTCTTGTCTGTCTAGTCTTGTCTGTCTAGTCTTGTCTGTCTAGTCTTGTCTGTCTAGTCTTGTCTGTCTAGTCTTGTCTGTCTAGTCTTGTCTGTCTAGTCTTGTCTGTCTAGTCTTGTCTGTCTAGTCTTGTCTGTCTAGTCTTGTCTGTCTAGTCTTGTCTGTCTAGTCTTGTCTGTCTAGTCTTGTCTGTCTAGTCTTGTCTGTCTAGTCTTGTCTGTCTAGTCTTGTCTGTCTAGTCTTGTCTGTCTAGTCTTGTCTGTCTAGTCTTGTCTGTCTAGTCTTGTCTGTCTAGTCTTGTCTGTCTAGTCTTGTCTGTCTAGTCTTGTCTGTCTAGTCTTGTCTGTCTAGTCTTGTCTGTCTAGTCTTGTCTGTCTAGTCTTGTCTGTCTAGTCTTGTCTGTCTAGTCTTGTCTGTCTAGTCTTGTCTGTCTAGTCTTGTCTGTCTAGTCTTGTCTGTCTAGTCTTGTCTGTCTAGTCTTGTCTGTCTAGTCTTGTCTGTCTAGTCTTGTCTGTCTAGTCTTGTCTGTCTAGTCTTGTCTGTCTAGTCTTGTCTGTCTAGTCTTGTCTGTCTAGTCTTGTCTGTCTAGTCTTGTCTGTCTAGTCTTGTCTGTCTAGTCTTGTCTGTCTAGTCTTGTCTGTCTAGTCTTGTCTGTCTAGTCTTGTCTGTCTAGTCTTGTCTGTCTAGTCTTGTCTGTCTAGTCTTGTCTGTCTAGTCTTGTCTGTCTAGTCTTGTCTGTCTAGTCTTGTCTGTCTAGTCTTGTCTGTCTAGTCTTGTCTGTCTAGTCTTGTCTGTCTAGTCTTGTCTGTCTAGTCTTGTCTGTCTAGTCTTGTCTGTCTAGTCTTGTCTGTCTAGTCTTGTCTGTCTAGTCTTGTCTGTCTAGTCTTGTCTGTCTAGTCTTGTCTGTCTAGTCTTGTCTGTCTAGTCTTGTCTGTCTAGTCTTGTCTGTCTAGTCTTGTCTGTCTAGTCTTGTCTGTCTAGTCTTGTCTGTCTAGTCTTGTCTGTCTAGTCTTGTCTGTCTAGTCTTGTCTGTCTAGTCTTGTCTGTCTAGTCTTGTCTGTCTAGTCTTGTCTGTCTAGTCTTGTCTGTCTAGTCTTGTCTGTCTAGTCTTGTCTGTCTAGTCTTGTCTGTCTAGTCTTGTCTGTCTAGTCTTGTCTGTCTAGTCTTGTCTGTCTAGTCTTGTCTGTCTAGTCTTGTCTGTCTAGTCTTGTCTGTCTAGTCTTGTCTGTCTAGTCTTGTCTGTCTAGTCTTGTCTGTCTAGTCTTGTCTGTCTAGTCTTGTCTGTCTAGTCTTGTCTGTCTAGTCTTGTCTGTCTAGTCTTGTCTGTCTAGTCTTGTCTGTCTAGTCTTGTCTGTCTAGTCTTGTCTGTCTAGTCTTGTCTGTCTAGTCTTGTCTGTCTAGTCTTGTCTGTCTAGTCTTGTCTGTCTAGTCTTGTCTGTCTAGTCTTGTCTGTCTAGTCTTGTCTGTCTAGTCTTGTCTGTCTAGTCTTGTCTGTCTAGTCTTGTCTGTCTAGTCTTGTCTGTCTAGTCTTGTCTGTCTAGTCTTGTCTGTCTAGTCTTGTCTGTCTAGTCTTGTCTGTCTAGTCTTGTCTGTCTAGTCTTGTCTGTCTAGTCTTGTCTGTCTAGTCTTGTCTGTCTAGTCTTGTCTGTCTAGTCTTGTCTGTCTAGTCTTGTCTGTCTAGTCTTGTCTGTCTAGTCTTGTCTGTCTAGTCTTGTCTGTCTAGTCTTGTCTGTCTAGTCTTGTCTGTCTAGTCTTGTCTGTCTAGTCTTGTCTGTCTAGTCTTGTCTGTCTAGTCTTGTCTGTCTAGTCTTGTCTGTCTAGTCTTGTCTGTCTAGTCTTGTCTGTCTAGTCTTGTCTGTCTAGTCTTGTCTGTCTAGTCTTGTCTGTCTAGTCTTGTCTGTCTAGTCTTGTCTGTCTAGTCTTGTCTGTCTAGTCTTGTCTGTCTAGTCTTGTCTGTCTAGTCTTGTCTGTCTAGTCTTGTCTGTCTAGTCTTGTCTGTCTAGTCTTGTCTGTCTAGTCTTGTCTGTCTAGTCTTGTCTGTCTAGTCTTGTCTGTCTAGTCTTGTCTGTCTAGTCTTGTCTGTCTAGTCTTGTCTGTCTAGTCTTGTCTGTCTAGTCTTGTCTGTCTAGTCTTGTCTGTCTAGTCTTGTCTGTCTAGTCTTGTCTGTCTAGTCTTGTCTGTCTAGTCTTGTCTGTCTAGTCTTGTCTGTCTAGTCTTGTCTGTCTAGTCTTGTCTGTCTAGTCTTGTCTGTCTAGTCTTGTCTGTCTAGTCTTGTCTGTCTAGTCTTGTCTGTCTAGTCTTGTCTGTCTAGTCTTGTCTGTCTAGTCTTGTCTGTCTAGTCTTGTCTGTCTAGTCTTGTCTGTCTAGTCTTGTCTGTCTAGTCTTGTCTGTCTAGTCTTGTCTGTCTAGTCTTGTCTGTCTAGTCTTGTCTGTCTAGTCTTGTCTGTCTAGTCTTGTCTGTCTAGTCTTGTCTGTCTAGTCTTGTCTGTCTAGTCTTGTCTGTCTAGTCTTGTCTGTCTAGTCTTGTCTGTCTAGTCTTGTCTGTCTAGTCTTGTCTGTCTAGTCTTGTCTGTCTAGTCTTGTCTGTCTAGTCTTGTCTGTCTAGTCTTGTCTGTCTAGTCTTGTCTGTCTAGTCTTGTCTGTCTAGTCTTGTCTGTCTAGTCTTGTCTGTCTAGTCTTGTCTGTCTAGTCTTGTCTGTCTAGTCTTGTCTGTCTAGTCTTGTCTGTCTAGTCTTGTCTGTCTAGTCTTGTCTGTCTAGTCTTGTCTGTCTAGTCTTGTCTGTCTAGTCTTGTCTGTCTAGTCTTGTCTGTCTAGTCTTGTCTGTCTAGTCTTGTCTGTCTAGTCTTGTCTGTCTAGTCTTGTCTGTCTAGTCTTGTCTGTCTAGTCTTGTCTGTCTAGTCTTGTCTGTCTAGTCTTGTCTGTCTAGTCTTGTCTGTCTAGTCTTGTCTGTCTAGTCTTGTCTGTCTAGTCTTGTCTGTCTAGTCTTGTCTGTCTAGTCTTGTCTGTCTAGTCTTGTCTGTCTAGTCTTGTCTGTCTAGTCTTGTCTGTCTAGTCTTGTCTGTCTAGTCTTGTCTGTCTAGTCTTGTCTGTCTAGTCTTGTCTGTCTAGTCTTGTCTGTCTAGTCTTGTCTGTCTAGTCTTGTCTGTCTAGTCTTGTCTGTCTAGTCTTGTCTGTCTAGTCTTGTCTGTCTAGTCTTGTCTGTCTAGTCTTGTCTGTCTAGTCTTGTCTGTCTAGTCTTGTCTGTCTAGTCTTGTCTGTCTAGTCTTGTCTGTCTAGTCTTGTCTGTCTAGTCTTGTCTGTCTAGTCTTGTCTGTCTAGTCTTGTCTGTCTAGTCTTGTCTGTCTAGTCTTGTCTGTCTAGTCTTGTCTGTCTAGTCTTGTCTGTCTAGTCTTGTCTGTCTAGTCTTGTCTGTCTAGTCTTGTCTGTCTAGTCTTGTCTGTCTAGTCTTGTCTGTCTAGTCTTGTCTGTCTAGTCTTGTCTGTCTAGTCTTGTCTGTCTAGTCTTGTCTGTCTAGTCTTGTCTGTCTAGTCTTGTCTGTCTAGTCTTGTCTGTCTAGTCTTGTCTGTCTAGTCTTGTCTGTCTAGTCTTGTCTGTCTAGTCTTGTCTGTCTAGTCTTGTCTGTCTAGTCTTGTCTGTCTAGTCTTGTCTGTCTAGTCTTGTCTGTCTAGTCTTGTCTGTCTAGTCTTGTCTGTCTAGTCTTGTCTGTCTAGTCTTGTCTGTCTAGTCTTGTCTGTCTAGTCTTGTCTGTCTAGTCTTGTCTGTCTAGT
Organism: Phosphuga atrata; assembly: GCA_944588485.1. Classification (NCBI taxonomy): domain Eukaryota; kingdom Metazoa; phylum Arthropoda; class Insecta; order Coleoptera; family Silphidae; genus Phosphuga; species Phosphuga atrata. Next base: position 4,918 of record CALYMW010000499.1, read on the forward strand.
CTTGTCTGTCTAGTCTTGTCTGTCTAGTCTTGTCTGTCTAGTCTTGTCTGTCTAGTCTTGTCTGTCTAGTCTTGTCTGTCTAGTCTTGTCTGTCTAGTCTTGTCTGTCTAGTCTTGTCTGTCTAGTCTTGTCTGTCTAGTCTTGTCTGTCTAGTCTTGTCTGTCTAGTCTTGTCTGTCTAGTCTTGTCTGTCTAGTCTTGTCTGTCTAGTCTTGTCTGTCTAGTCTTGTCTGTCTAGTCTTGTCTGTCTAGTCTTGTCTGTCTAGTCTTGTCTGTCTAGTCTTGTCTGTCTAGTCTTGTCTGTCTAGTCTTGTCTGTCTAGTCTTGTCTGTCTAGTCTTGTCTGTCTAGTCTTGTCTGTCTAGTCTTGTCTGTCTAGTCTTGTCTGTCTAGTCTTGTCTGTCTAGTCTTGTCTGTCTAGTCTTGTCTGTCTAGTCTTGTCTGTCTAGTCTTGTCTGTCTAGTCTTGTCTGTCTAGTCTTGTCTGTCTAGTCTTGTCTGTCTAGTCTTGTCTGTCTAGTCTTGTCTGTCTAGTCTTGTCTGTCTAGTCTTGTCTGTCTAGTCTTGTCTGTCTAGTCTTGTCTGTCTAGTCTTGTCTGTCTAGTCTTGTCTGTCTAGTCTTGTCTGTCTAGTCTTGTCTGTCTAGTCTTGTCTGTCTAGTCTTGTCTGTCTAGTCTTGTCTGTCTAGTCTTGTCTGTCTAGTCTTGTCTGTCTAGTCTTGTCTGTCTAGTCTTGTCTGTCTAGTCTTGTCTGTCTAGTCTTGTCTGTCTAGTCTTGTCTGTCTAGTCTTGTCTGTCTAGTCTTGTCTGTCTAGTCTTGTCTGTCTAGTCTTGTCTGTCTAGTCTTGTCTGTCTAGTCTTGTCTGTCTAGTCTTGTCTGTCTAGTCTTGTCTGTCTAGTCTTGTCTGTCTAGTCTTGTCTGTCTAGTCTTGTCTGTCTAGTCTTGTCTGTCTAGTCTTGTCTGTCTAGTCTTGTCTGTCTAGTCTTGTCTGTCTAGTCTTGTCTGTCTAGTCTTGTCTGTCTAGTCTTGTCTGTCTAGTCTTGTCTGTCTAGTCTTGTCTGTCTAGTCTTGTCTGTCTAGTCTTGTCTGTCTAGTCTTGTCTGTCTAGTCTTGTCTGTCTAGTCTTGTCTGTCTAGTCTTGTCTGTCTAGTCTTGTCTGTCTAGTCTTGTCTGTCTAGTCTTGTCTGTCTAGTCTTGTCTGTCTAGTCTTGTCTGTCTAGTCTTGTCTGTCTAGTCTTGTCTGTCTAGTCTTGTCTGTCTAGTCTTGTCTGTCTAGTCTTGTCTGTCTAGTCTTGTCTGTCTAGTCTTGTCTGTCTAGTCTTGTCTGTCTAGTCTTGTCTGTCTAGTCTTGTCTGTCTAGTCTTGTCTGTCTAGTCTTGTCTGTCTAGTCTTGTCTGTCTAGTCTTGTCTGTCTAGTCTTGTCTGTCTAGTCTTGTCTGTCTAGTCTTGTCTGTCTAGTCTTGTCTGTCTAGTCTTGTCTGTCTAGTCTTGTCTGTCTAGTCTTGTCTGTCTAGTCTTGTCTGTCTAGTCTTGTCTGTCTAGTCTTGTCTGTCTAGTCTTGTCTGTCTAGTCTTGTCTGTCTAGTCTTGTCTGTCTAGTCTTGTCTGTCTAGTCTTGTCTGTCTAGTCTTGTCTGTCTAGTCTTGTCTGTCTAGTCTTGTCTGTCTAGTCTTGTCTGTCTAGTCTTGTCTGTCTAGTCTTGTCTGTCTAGTCTTGTCTGTCTAGTCTTGTCTGTCTAGTCTTGTCTGTCTAGTCTTGTCTGTCTAGTCTTGTCTGTCTAGTCTTGTCTGTCTAGTCTTGTCTGTCTAGTCTTGTCTGTCTAGTCTTGTCTGTCTAGTCTTGTCTGTCTAGTCTTGTCTGTCTAGTCTTGTCTGTCTAGTCTTGTCTGTCTAGTCTTGTCTGTCTAGTCTTGTCTGTCTAGTCTTGTCTGTCTAGTCTTGTCTGTCTAGTCTTGTCTGTCTAGTCTTGTCTGTCTAGTCTTGTCTGTCTAGTCTTGTCTGTCTAGTCTTGTCTGTCTAGTCTTGTCTGTCTAGTCTTGTCTGTCTAGTCTTGTCTGTCTAGTCTTGTCTGTCTAGTCTTGTCTGTCTAGTCTTGTCTGTCTAGTCTTGTCTGTCTAGTCTTGTCTGTCTAGTCTTGTCTGTCTAGTCTTGTCTGTCTAGTCTTGTCTGTCTAGTCTTGTCTGTCTAGTCTTGTCTGTCTAGTCTTGTCTGTCTAGTCTTGTCTGTCTAGTCTTGTCTGTCTAGTCTTGTCTGTCTAGTCTTGTCTGTCTAGTCTTGTCTGTCTAGTCTTGTCTGTCTAGTCTTGTCTGTCTAGTCTTGTCTGTCTAGTCTTGTCTGTCTAGTCTTGTCTGTCTAGTCTTGTCTGTCTAGTCTTGTCTGTCTAGTCTTGTCTGTCTAGTCTTGTCTGTCTAGTCTTGTCTGTCTAGTCTTGTCTGTCTAGTCTTGTCTGTCTAGTCTTGTCTGTCTAGTCTTGTCTGTCTAGTCTTGTCTGTCTAGTCTTGTCTGTCTAGTCTTGTCTGTCTAGTCTTGTCTGTCTAGTCTTGTCTGTCTAGTCTTGTCTGTCTAGTCTTGTCTGTCTAGTCTTGTCTGTCTAGTCTTGTCTGTCTAGTCTTGTCTGTCTAGTCTTGTCTGTCTAGTCTTGTCTGTCTAGTCTTGTCTGTCTAGTCTTGTCTGTCTAGTCTTGTCTGTCTAGTCTTGTCTGTCTAGTCTTGTCTGTCTAGTCTTGTCTGTCTAGTCTTGTCTGTCTAGTCTTGTCTGTCTAGTCTTGTCTGTCTAGTCTTGTCTGTCTAGTCTTGTCTGTCTAGTCTTGTCTGTCTAGTCTTGTCTGTCTAGTCTTGTCTGTCTAGTCTTGTCTGTCTAGTCTTGTCTGTCTAGTCTTGTCTGTCTAGTCTTGTCTGTCTAGTCTTGTCTGTCTAGTCTTGTCTGTCTAGTCTTGTCTGTCTAGTCTTGTCTGTCTAGTCTTGTCTGTCTAGTCTTGTCTGTCTAGTCTTGTCTGTCTAGTCTTGTCTGTCTAGTCTTGTCTGTCTAGTCTTGTCTGTCTAGTCTTGTCTGTCTAGTCTTGTCTGTCTAGTCTTGTCTGTCTAGTCTTGTCTGTCTAGTCTTGTCTGTCTAGTCTTGTCTGTCTAGTCTTGTCTGTCTAGTCTTGTCTGTCTAGTCTTGTCTGTCTAGTCTTGTCTGTCTAGTCTTGTCTGTCTAGTCTTGTCTGTCTAGTCTTGTCTGTCTAGTCTTGTCTGTCTAGTCTTGTCTGTCTAGTCTTGTCTGTCTAGTCTTGTCTGTCTAGTCTTGTCTGTCTAGTCTTGTCTGTCTAGTCTTGTCTGTCTAGTCTTGTCTGTCTAGTCTTGTCTGTCTAGTCTTGTCTGTCTAGTCTTGTCTGTCTAGTCTTGTCTGTCTAGTCTTGTCTGTCTAGTCTTGTCTGTCTAGTCTTGTCTGTCTAGTCTTGTCTGTCTAGTCTTGTCTGTCTAGTCTTGTCTGTCTAGTCTTGTCTGTCTAGTCTTGTCTGTCTAGTCTTGTCTGTCTAGTCTTGTCTGTCTAGTCTTGTCTGTCTAGTCTTGTCTGTCTAGTCTTGTCTGTCTTGTCTGTCTAGTCTTGTCTGTCTTGTCTGTCTAGTCTTGTCTGTCTAGTCTTGTCTGTCTAGTCTTGTCTGTCTAGTCTTGTCTGTCTAGTCTTGTCTGTCTAGTCTTGTCTGTCTAGTCTTGTCTGTCTAGTCTTGTCTGTCTAGTCTTGTCTGTCTTGTCTTGTCTGTCTAGTCTTGTCTGTCTAGTCTTGTCTGTCTAGTCTTGTCTGTCTAGTCTTGTCTGTCTAGTCTTGTCTGTCTAGTCTTGTCTGTCTAGTCTTGTCTGTCTAGTCTTGTCTGTCTAGTCTTGTCTGTCTAGTCTTGTCTGTCTAGTCTTGTCTGTCTAGTCTTGTCTGTCTAGTCTTGTCTGTCTAGTCTTGTCTGTCTAGTCTTGTCTGTCTAGTCTTGTCTGTCTAGTCTTGTCTGTCTAGTCTTGTCTGTCTAGTCTTGTCTGTCTAGTCTTGTCTGTCTAGTCTTGTCTGTCTAGTCTTGTCTGTCTAGTCTTGTCTGTCTAGTCTTGTCTGTCTAGTCTTGTCTGTCTAGTCTTGTCTGTCTAGTCTTGTCTGTCTAGTCTTGTCTGTCTAGTCTTGTCTGTCTAGTCTTGTCTGTCTAGTCTTGTCTGTCTAGTCTTGTCTGTCTAGTCTTGTCTGTCTAGTCTTGTCTGTCTAGTCTTGTCTGTCTAGTCTTGTCTGTCTAGTCTTGTCTGTCTAGTCTTGTCTGTCTAGTCTTGTCTGTCTAGTCTTGTCTGTCTAGTCTTGTCTGTCTAGTCTTGTCTGTCTAGTCTTGTCTGTCTAGTCTTGTCTGTCTAGTCTTGTCTGTCTAGTCTTGTCTGTCTAGTCTTGTCTGTCTAGTCTTGTCTGTCTAGTCTTGTCTGTCTAGTCTTGTCTGTCTAGTCTTGTCTGTCTAGTCTTGTCTGTCTAGTCTTGTCTGTCTAGTCTTGTCTGTCTAGTCTTGTCTGTCTAGTCTTGTCTGTCTAGTCTTGTCTGTCTAGTCTTGTCTGTCTAGTCTTGTCTGTCTAGTCTTGTCTGTCTAGTCTTGTCTGTCTAGTCTTGTCTGTCTAGTCTTGTCTGTCTAGTCTTGTCTGTCTAGTCTTGTCTGTCAGTCTTGTCTGTCTAGTCTTGTCTGTCTAGTCTTGTCTGTCTAGTCTTGTCTGTCTAGTCTTGTCTGTCTAGTCTTGTCTGTCTAGTCTTGTATGTCTAGTCTTGTCTGTCTAGTCTTGTCTGTCTAGTCTTGTCTGTCTATTCTTGTCTGTCTATCTTGTCTGTCTAGTCTTGTCTGTCTAGTGTTGTCTGTCTAGTCTTCTGTCCAGTCTTGTCTGTCTAGTCTTGTCTGTCTAGTCTTGTCTGTCTAGTCTTGTCTGTCTAGTCTTGTCTGTCTAGTCTTGTCTGTCTAGTCTTGTCTGTCTAGTCTTGTCTGTCTAGTCTTGTCTGTCTAGTCTTGTCTGTCTAGTCTTGTCTGTCTAGTCTTGTCTGTCTAGTCTTGTCTGTCTAGTCTTGTCTGTCTAATCTTGTCTGTCTAGTCTTGTCTGTCTAGTCTTGTCTGTCTAGTCTTGTCTGTCTAGTCTTGTCTGTCTAGTCTTGTCTGTCTAGTCTTGTCTGTCTAGTCTTGTCTGTCTAGTCTTGTCTGTCTAGTCTTGTCTGTCTAGTCTTGTCTGTCTAGTCTTGTCTGTCTAGTCTTGTCTGTCTAGTCTTGTCTGTCTAGTGTTGTCTGTCTAGTCTTGTCTGTCTAGTCTTTTCTGTCTAGTCTTGTCTGTCTAGTCTTGTCTGTCTAGCCTTGTCTGTCTAGCCTTGTCTGTCTAGTCTTGCCTGTCTAGTCTTATCTGTCTAGTCTTGTCTGTCTAGTCTTTCTGTCTAGTCTTGTCTGTCTAGTCTTGTCTGTCTAGTCTTGTCTGTCTAGTCTTGTCTGTCTAGTCTTGTCTGTCCAGTCTTGTCTGTCTAGTCTTGTCTGTCTAGTCTTGTCTGTCTAGTCTTGTCTGTCTAGTCTTGTCTGTCTAGTCTTGTCTGTCTAGTCTTGTCTGTCTAGTCTTGTCTGTCTAGTCTTGTCTGTCTAGTCTTGTCTGTCTAGTCTTGTCTGTCTAGTCTTGTCTGTCTAGTCGTGTCTGTCTAGTCTTGTCTGTCTAGTCTTGTCTGTCTAGTCTTGTCTGTCTAGTCTTGTCTGTCTAGTCTTGTCTGTCTAGTCTTGTCTGTCTAGTCTTGTCTGTCTAGTCTTGTCCGTCTAGTCTTGTCTGTCTAGTCTTGTCTGTCTATCTGTCTAGTCTTGTCTGTCTAGTCTTGTCTGTCTAGTCTTGTCTGTCTATTCTTGTCTGTCTAGTCTTGTCTGTCTAGTCTTGTCTGTCTAGTCTTGTCTGTCTAGTCTTGTCTGTCCAGTCTTGTCTGTCTAGTCTTGTCTGTCTAGTCTTGTCTGTCTAGTCTTGTCTGTCTAGTCTTGTCTGTCTAGTCTTGTCTGTCTAGTCTTGTCTGTCTAGTCTTGTCTGTCTAGTCTTGTCTGTCTAGTCTTGTCTGTCTAGTCTTGTCTGTCTAGTCTTGTCTGTCTAGTCTTGTCTGTCTAGTCTTGTCTAGTCTTGTCTGTCTAGTCTTGTCTGTCTAGTCTTGTCTGTCTAGTCTTGTCTGTCTAGTCTTGTCTGTCTAGTCTTGTCTGTCTAGTCTTGTCTGTCTAGTCTTGTCTGTCTAGTCTTGTCTGTCTAGTCTTGTCTGTCTAGTCTTGTCTGTCTAGTCTTGTCTGTCTAGTCTTGTCTGTCTAGTCTTGTCTGTCTAGTCTTGTCTGTCTAGTCTTGTCTGTCTAGTGTTGTCTGTCTAGTCTTGTCTGTCTAGTCTTTTCTGTCTAGTCTTGTCTGTCTAGTCTTGTCTGTCTAGCCTTGTCTGTCTAGCCTTGTCTGTCTAGCCTTGTCTGTCTAGTCTTGCCTGTCTAGTCTTATCTGTCTAGTCTTGTCTGTCTAGTCTTTCTGTCTAGTCTTGTCTGTCTAGTCTTGTCTGTCTGGTCTTGTCTGTCTAGTCTTGTCTGTCTAGTCTTGTCTGTCTAGTCTTGTCTGTCTAGTCTTGTCTGTCTAGTCTTGTCTGTCCAGTCTTGTCTGTCTAGTCTTGTCTGTCTAGTCTTGTCTGTCTAGTCTTGTCTGTCTAGTCTTGTCTGTCTAGTCTTGTCTGTCTAGTCTTGTCTGTCTAGTCTTGTCTGTCTAGTCTTGTCTGTCTAGTCTTGTCTGTCTAGTCTTGTCTGTCTAGTCTTGTCTGTCTAGTCTTGTCTGTCTAGTCTTGTCTGTCTAGTCTTGTCTGTCTAGTCTTGTCTGTCTAGTCTTGTCTGTCTAGTCTTGTCTGTCTAGTCTTGTCTGTCTAGTCTTGTCTGTCTAGTCTTGTCTGTCTAGTCTTGTCTGTCTAGTCTTGTCTGTCTAGTCTTGTCTGTCTAGTCTTGTCTGTCTAGTCTTGTCTGTCTAGTCTTGTCTGTCTAGTCTTGTCTGTCTAGTCTTGTCTGTCTAGTCTTGTCTGTCTAGTCTTGTCTGTCTAGTCTTGTCTGTCTAGTCTTGTCTGTCTAGTCTTGTCTGTCTAGTCTTGTCTGTCTAGTCTTGTCTGTCTAGTCTTGTCTGTCTAGTCTTTTCTGTCTAGTCTTGTCTGTCTAGTCTTGTCTGTCTAGCCTTGTCTGTCTAGCCTTGTCTGTCTAGTCGTTCCTGTCTAGTCTTATCTGTCTAGTCTTGTCTGTCTAGTCTTTCTGTCTAGTCTTGTCTGTCTAGTCTTGTCTGTCTAGTCTTGTCTGTCTAGTCTTGTCTGTCTAGTCTTGTCTGTCTAGTCTTGTCTGTCTAGTCTTGTCTGTCTAGTCTTGTCTGTCTAGTCTTGTCTGTCTAGTCTTGTCTGTCTAGTCTTGTCTGTCTAGTCTTGTCTGTCTAGTCTTGTCTGTCTAGTCTTGTCTGTCTAGTCTTGTCTGTCTAGTCTTGTCTGTCTAGTCTTGTCTGTCTAGTCTTGTCTGTCTAGTCTTGTCTGTCTAGTCTTGTCTGTCTAGTCTTGTTTGTCTAGTCTTGTCTGTCTAGTCTTGTCTGTCTAGTCTTGTCTGTCTAGTCTTGTCTGTCTAGTCTTGTCTGTCTAGTCTTGTCTGTCTAGTCTTGTCTGTCTAGTCTTGTCTGTCTAGTCTTGTCTGTCTAGTCTTGTCTGTCTAGTCTTGCCTGTCTAGTCTTGTCTGTCTAGTCTTGTCTGTCTAGTCTTGTCTGTCTAGTCTTGTCTGTCTAGTCTTCTCTGTCTAGTCTTGTTTGTCTAGTCTTGTCTGTCTAGTCTTGTCTGTCTAGTCTTGTCTGTCTAGTCTTGTCTGTCTAGTCTTGTCTGTCTAGTCTTGTCTGTCTAGTCTTGTCTGTCTAGTCTTGTCTGTCTAGTCTTGTCTGTCTAGTCTTGTCTGTCTAGTCTTGTCTGCCTAGTCTTGTCTGTCTAGTCTTGTCTGTCTAGTCTTGTCTGTCTAGTCTTGTCTGTCTAGTCTTGTCTGTCTAGTCTTGTCTGTCTAGTCTTGTCTGTCTAGTCTTGTCTGTCTAGTCTTGTCTGTCTAGTCTTGTCTGTCTAGTCTTGTCTGTCTAGTCTTGTCTGTCTAGTCTTGTCTGTCTAGTCTTGTCTGTCTAGTCTTGTCTGTCTAGTCTTGTCTGTCTAGTCTTGTCTGTCTAGTCTTGTCTGTCTAGTCTTGTCTGTCTAGTCTTGTCTGTCTAGTCTTGTCTGTCTAGTCTTGTCTAGTCTTGTCTAGTCTTGTCTGTCTAGTCTTGTCTGTCTAGTCTTGTCTGTCTAGTCTTGTCTGTCTAGTCTTGTCTGTCTAGTCTTGTCTGTCTAGTCTTGTCTGTCTAGTCTTGTCTGTCTAGTCTTGTCTGTCTAGTCTGTCTGTCTGTCTAGTCTTGTCTGTCTAGTCTTGTCTGTCTAGTCTTGTCTGTCTAGTCTTGTCTGTCTAGTCTTGTCTGTCTAGTCTTGTCTGTCTAGTCTTGTCTGTCTAGTCTTGTCTGTGTCTGTCTAGTCTTGTCTGTCTAGTCTTGTCTGTCTAGTCTTGTCTGTCTAGTCTTGTCTGTCTAGTCTTGTCTGTCTAGTCTTGTCTGTCTAGTCTTGTCTGTCTAGTCTTGTCTGTCTAGTCTTGTCTGTCTAGTCTTGTCTGTCTAGTCTTGTCTGTCTAGTCTTGTCTGTCTAGTCTTGTCTGTCTAGTCTTGTCTGTCTAGTCTTGTCTGTCTAGTCTGTCTTGTCTGTCTAGTCTTGTCTGTCTAGTCTTGTCTGTCTAGTCTTGTCTGTCTAGTCTTGTCTGTCTAGTCTTGTCTGTCTAGTCTTGTCTGTCTAGTCTTGTCTGTCTAGTCTTGTCTGTCTAGTCTTGTCTGTCTAGTCTTGTCTGTCTAGTCTTGTCTGTCTAGTCTTGTCTGTCTAGTCTTGTCTGTCTAGTCTTGTCTGTCTAGTCTTGTCTGTCTAGTCTTGTCTGTCTAGTCTTGTCTGTCTAGTCTTGTCTGTCTAGTCTTGTCTGTCTAGTCTTGTCTGTCTAGTCTTGTCTGTCTAGTCTTGTCTGTCTAGTCTTGTCTGTCTAGTCTTGTCTGTCTAGTCTTGTCTGTCTAGTCTTGTCTGTCTAGTCTTGTCTAGTCTTGTCTGTCTAGTCTTGTCTGTCTAGTCTTGTCTGTCTAGTCTTGTCTGTCTAGTCTTGTCTGTCTAGTCTTGTCTGTCTAGTCTTGTCTGTCTAGTCTTGTCTGTCTAGTCTTGTCTGTCTAGTCTTGTCTGTCTCGTCTTGTCTGTCTAGTCTTGTCTGTCTAGTCTTGTCTGTCTAGTCTTGTCTGTCTAGTCTTGTCTGTCTAGTCTTGTCTGTCTAGTCTTGTCTGTCTAGTCTTGTCTGTCTAGTCTTGTCTGTCTAGTCTTGTCTGTCTAGTCTTGTCTGTCTAGTCTTGTCTGTCTAGTCTTGTCTGTCTAGTCTTGTCTGTCTAGTCTTGTCTGTCTAGTCTTGTCTGTCTAGTCTTGTCTGTCTAGTCTTGTCTGTCTAGTCTTGTCTGTCTAGTCTTGTCTGTCTAGTCTTGTCTGTCTAGTCTTGTCTGTCTAGTCTTGTCTGTCTAGTCTTGTCTGTCTAGTCTTGTCTGTCTAGTCTTGTCTGTCTAGTCTTGTCTGTCTAGTCTTGTCTGTCTAGTCTTGTCTGTCTAGTCTTGTCTGTCTAGTCTTGTCTGTCTAGTCTTGTCTGTCTAGTCTTGTCTGTCTAGTCTTGTCTGTCTAGTCTTGTCTGTCTAGTCTTGTCTGTCTAGTCTTGTCTGTCTAGTCTTGTCTGTCTAGTCTTGTCTGTCTAGTCTTGTCTGTCTAGTCTTGTCTGTCTAGTCTTGTCTGTCTAGTCTTGTCTGTCTAGTCTTGTCTGTCTAGTCTTGTCTGTCTAGTCTTGTCTGTCTAGTCTTGTCTGTCTAGTCTTGTCTGTCTAGTCTTGTCTGTCTAGTCTTGTCTGTCTAGTCTTGTCTGTCTAGTCTTGTCTGTCTAGTCTTGTCTGTCTAGTCTTGTCTGTCTAGTCTTGTCTGTCTAGTCTTGTCTGTCTAGTCTTGTCTGTCTAGTCTTGTCTGTCTAGTCTTGTCTGTCTAGTCTTGTCTGTCTAGTCTTGTCTGTCTAGTCTTGTCTGTCTAGTCTGTCTAGTCTTGTCTGTCTAGTCTTGTCTGTCTAGTCTTGTCTGTCTAGTCTTGTCTGTCTAGTCTTGTCTGTCTAGTCTTGTCTGTCTAGTCTTGTCTGTCTAGTCTTGTCTGTCTAGTCTTGTCTGTCTAGTCTTGTCTGTCTAGTCTTGTCTGTCTAGTCTTGTCTGTCTAGTCTTGTCTGTCTAGTCTTGTCTGTCTAGTCTTGTCTGTCTAGTCTTGTCTGTCTAGTCTTGTCTGTCTAGTCTTGTCTGTCTAGTCTTGTCTGTCTAGTCTTGTCTGTCTAGTCTGTCTAGTCTTGTCTGTCTAGTCTTGTCTGTCTAGTCTTGTCTGTCTAGTCTTGTCTGTCTAGTCTTGTCTGTCTAGTCTTGTCTGTCTAGTCTTGTCTGTCTATCTTGTCTGTCTAGTCTTGTCTGTCTAGTCTTGTCTGTCTAGTCTTGTCTGTCTAGTCTTGTCTGTCTAGTCTTGTCTGTCTAGTCTTGTCTGTCTAGTCTTGTCTGTCTAGTCTTGTCTGTCTAGTCTTGTCTGTCTAGTCTTGTCTGTCTAGTCTTGTCTGTCTAGTCTTGTCTGTCTAGTCTTGTCTGTCTAGTCTTGTCTAGTCTTGTCTGTCTAGTCTTGTCTGTCTAGTCTGTCTAGTCTTGTCTGTCTAGTCTTGTCTGTCTAGTCTTGTCTGTCTAGTCTTGTCTGTCTAGTCTTAGTCTTGTCTGTCTAGTCTTGTCTAGTCTTGTCTGTCTAGTCTTGTCTGTCTAGTCTTGTCTGTCTAGTCTTGTCTGTCTAGTCTTGTCTGTCTAGTCTTGTCTGTCTGTCTAGTCTTGTCTCTAGTCTTGTCTGTCTAGTCTTGTCTGTCTAGTCTTGTCTGTCTAGTCTGTCTAGTCTTGTCTGTCTAGTCTTGTCTGTCTAGTCTTGTCTGTCTAGTCTTGTCTGTCTAGTCTTGTCTGTCTAGTCTTGTCTGTCTAGTCTTGTCTGTCTAGTCTTGTCTGTCTAGTCTTGTCTGTCTAGTCTTGTCTGTCTAGTCTTGTCTGTCTAGTCTTGTCTGTCTAGTCTTGTCTGTCTAGTCTTGTCTGTCTAGTCTTGTCTGTCTAGTCTTGTCTTCTAGTCTTGTCTGTCTAGTCTTGTCTGTCTAGTCTTGTCTGTCTAGTCTTGTCTGTCTAGTCTTGTCTGTCTAGTCTTGTCTGTCTAGTCTTGTCTGTCTAGTCTTGTCTGTCTAGTCTTGTCTGTCTAGTCTTGTCTGTCTAGTCTTGTCTGTCTAGTCTTGTCTGTCTAGTCTTGTCTGTCTAGTCTTGTCTGTCTAGTCTTGTCTGTCTAGTCTTGTCTGTCTAGTCTTGTCTGTCTAGTCTTGTCTGTCTAGTCTTGTCTGTCTAGTCTTGTCTGTCTAGTCTTGTCTGTCTAGTCTTGTCTGTCTAGTCTTGTCTGTCTAGTCTTGTCTGTCTAGTCTTGTCTGTCTAGTCTTGTCTGTCTAGTCTTGTCTGTCTAGTCTTGTCTGTCTAGTCTTGTCTGTCTAGTCTTGTCTGTCTAGTCTTGTCTGTCTAGTCTTGTCTGTCTAGTCTTGTCTGTCTAGTCTTGTCTGTCTAGTCTTGTCTGTCTAGTCTTGTCTGTCTAGTCTTGTCTGTCTAGTCTTGTCTGTCTAGTCTTGTCTGTCTAGTCTTGTCTGTCTAGTCTTGTCTGTCTAGTCTTGTCTGTCTAGTCTTGTCTGTCTAGTCTTGTCTGTCTAGTCTTGTCTGTCTAGTCTTGTCTGTCTAGTCTTGTCTGTCTAGTCTTGTCTGTCTAGTCTTGTCTGTCTAGTCTTGTCTGTCTAGTCTTGTCTGTCTAGTCTTGTCTGTCTAGTCTTGTCTGTCTAGTCTTGTCTGTCTAGTCTTGTCTGTCTAGTCTTGTCTGTCTAGTCTTGTCTGTCTAGTCTTGTCTGTCTAGTCTTGTCTGTCTAGTCTTGTCTGTCTAGTCTTGTCTGTCTAGTCTTGTCTGTCTAGTCTTGTCTGTCTAGTCTTGTCTGTCTAGTCTTGTCTGTCTAGTCTTGTCTGTCTAGTCTTGTCTGTCTAGTCTTGTCTGTCTAGTTTTGTCTGTCTAGTCTTGTCTGTCTAGTCTTGTCTGTCTAGTCTTGTCTGTCTAGTCTTGTCTGTCTAGTCTTGTCTGTCTAGTCTTGTCTGTCTAGTCTTGTCTGTCTAGTCTTGTCTGTCTAGTCTTGTCTGTCTAGTCTTGTCTGTCTAGTCTTGTCTGTCTAGTCTTGTCTGTCTAGTCTTGTCTGTCTATCTGTCTAGTCTTGTCTGTCTAGTCTTGTCTGTCTAGTCTTGTCTGTCTAGTCTTGTCTGTCTAGTCTTGTCTGTCTAGTCTTGTCTGTCTAGTCTTGTCTGTCTAGTCTTGTCTGTCTAGTCTTGTCTGTCTAGTCTTGTCTGTCTAGTCTTGTCTGTCTAGTCTTGTCTGTCTAGTCTTGTCTGTCTAGTCTTGTCTGTCTAGTCTTGTCTGTCTAGTCTTGTCTGTCTAGTCTTGTCTGTCTAGTCTTGTCTGTCTAGTCTTGTCTGTCTAGTCTTGTCTGTCTAGTCTTGTCTGTCTAGTCTTGTCTGTCTAGTCTTGTCTGTCTAGTCTTGTCTGTCTAGTCTTGTCTGTCTAGTCTTGTCTGTCTAGTCTTGTCTGTCTAGTCTTGTCTGTCTAGTCTTGTCTGTCTAGTCTTGTCTGTCTAGTCTTGTCTGTCTAGTCTTGTCTGTCTAGTCTTGTCTGTCTAGTCTTGTCTGTCTAGTCTTGTCTGTCTAGTCTTGTCTGTCTAGTCTTGTCTGTCTAGTCTTGTCTGTCTAGTCTTGTCTGTCTAGTCTTGTCTGTCTAGTCTTGTCTGTCTAGTCTTGTCTGTCTAGTCTTGTCTGTCTAGTCTTGTCTGTCTAGTCTTGTCTGTCTAGTCTTGTCTGTCTAGTCTTGTCTGTCTAGTCTTGTCTGTCTAGTCTTGTCTGTCTAGTCTTGTCTGTCTAGTCTTGTCTGTCTAGTCTTGTCTGTCTAGTCTTGTCTGTCTAGTCTTGTCTGTCTAGTCTTGTCTGTCTAGTCTTGTCTGTAGTCTTGTCTGTCTAGTCTTGTCTGTCTAGTCTTGTCTGTCTAGTCTTGTCTGTCTAGTCTTGTCTGTCTAGTCTTGTCTGTCTAGTCTTGTCTGTCTAGTCTTGTCTGTCTAGTCTTGTCTGTCTAGTCTTGTCTGTCTAGTCTTGTCTGTCTAGTCTTGTCTGTCTAGTCTTGTCTGTCTAGTCTTGTCTGTCTAGTCTTGTCTGTCTAGTCTTGTCTGTCTAGTCTTGTCTGTCTAGTCTTGTCTGTCTAGTCTTGTCTGTCTAGTCTTGTCTGTCTAGTCTTGTCTGTCTAGTCTTGTCTGTCTAGTCTTGTCTGTCTAGTCTTGTCTGTCTAGTCTTGTCTGTCTAGTCTTGTCTGTCTAGTCTTGTCTGTCTAGTCTTGTCTGTCTAGTCTTGTCTGTCTAGTCTTGTCTGTCTAGTCTTGTCTGTCTAGTCTTGTCTGTCTAGTCTTGTCTGTCTAGTCTTGTCTGTCTAGTCTTGTCTGTCTAGTCTTGTCTGTCTAGTCTTGTCTGTCTAGTCTTGTCTGTCTAGTCTTGTCTGTCTAGTCTTGTCTGTCTAGTCTTGTCTGTCTAGTCTTGTCTGTCTAGTCTTGTCTGTCTAGTCTTGTCTGTCTAGTCTTGTCTGTCTAGTCTTGTCTGTCTAGTCTTGTCTGTCTAGTCTTGTCTGTCTAGTCTTGTCTGTCTAGTCTTGTCTGTCTAGTCTTGTCTGTCTAGTCTTGTCTGTCTAGTCTTGTCTGTCTAGTCTTGTCTGTCTAGTCTTGTCTGTCTAGTCTTGTCTGTCTAGTCTTGTCTGTCTAGTCTTGTCTGTCTAGTCTTGTCTGTCTAGTCTTGTCTGTCTAGTCTTGTCTGTCTAGTCTTGTCTGTCTAGTCTTGTCTGTCTAGTCTTGTCTGTCTAGTCTTGTCTGTCTAGTCTTGTCTGTCTAGTCTTGTCTGTCTAGTCTTGTCTGTCTAGTCTTGTCTGTCTGTCTTAGTCTTGTCTGTCTAGTCTTGTCTGTCTAGTCTTGTCTGTCTAGTCTTGTCTGTCTAGTCTTGTCTGTCTAGTCTTGTCTGTCTAGTCTTGTCTGTCTAGTCTTGTCTGTCTAGTCTTGTCTGTCTAGTCTTGTCTGTCTAGTCTTGTCTGTCTAGTCTTGTCTGTCTAGTCTTGTCTGTCTAGTCTTGTCTGTCTAGTCTTGTCTGTCTAGTCTTGTCTGTCTAGTCTTGTCTGTCTAGTCTTGTCTGTCTAGTCTTGTCTGTCTAGTCTTGTCTGTCTAGTCTTGTCTGTCTAGTCTTGTCTGTCTAGTCTTGTCTGTCTAGTCTTGTCTGTCTAGTCTTCTGTCTAGTCTTGTCTGTCTAGTCTTGTCTGTCTAGTCTTGTCTGTCTAGTCTTGTCTGTCTAGTCTTGTCTGTCTAGTCTTGTCTGTCTAGTCTTGTCTGTCTAGTCTTGTCTGTCTAGTCTTGTCTGTCTAGTCTTGTCTGTCTAGTCTTGTCTGTCTAGTCTTGTCTGTCTAGTCTTGTCTGTCTAGTCTTGTCTGTCTAGTCTTGTCTGTCTAGTCTTGTCTGTCTAGTCTTGTCTGTCTAGTCTTGTCTGTCTAGTCTTGTCTGTCTAGTCTTGTCTGTCTAGTCTTGTGTCTTGTCTGTCTAGTCTTGTCTGTCTAGTCTTGTCTGTCTAGTCTTGTCTGTCTAGTCTTGTCTGTCTAGTCTTGTCTGTCTAGTCTTGTCTGTCTAGTCTTGTCTGTCTAGTCTTGTCTGTCTAGTCTTGTCTGTCTAGTCTTGTCTGTCTAGTCTTGTCTGTCTAGTCTTGTCTGTCTAGTCTTGTCTGTCTAGTCTTGTCTGTCTAGTCTTGTCTGTCTAGTCTTGTCTGTCTAGTCTTGTCTGTCTAGTCTTGTCTGTCTAGTCTTGTCTGTCTAGTCTTGTCTGTCTAGTCTTGTCTGTCTATGCTTGTCGGTCTAGTCTTGTCTGTCTAGTCTTGTCTGTCTAGTCTTGTCTGTCTAGTCTTGTCTGTCTAGTCTTGTCTGTCTAGTCTTGTCTGTCTAGTCTTGTCTGTCAAGTCTAGTCTGTCTAGACTTGTCTGTCTAGTCTTGTCTGTGTTGTCTTGTCTGTCTAGTCTTGTCTGTCTAGTCTTGTCTCTCTAGTCTTGTCTGTCTAGTCTTGTCTGTCTAGTCTTGTCTGTCTAGTCTTGTCTGTCTAGTCTTGTCTGTCTAGTCTTGTCTGTCTAGTCTTGTCTGTCTAGTCTTGTCTGTCTAGTCTTGTCTGTGTAGTCTAGTCTGTCTGGTCTTGTCTGTCTAGTCTTGTCTTTCTAGTCTTGTCTGTCTAGTCTTGTCTGTCTAGTCTTGTCTGTCTAGTCTTGTCTGTCTAGTCTTGTCTGTCTAGTCTTGTCTGTCTAGTCTTGTCTGTCTAGTCTTGTCTGTCTAGTCTTGTCTGTCTAGTCTTGTCTGTCTAGTCTTGTCTGTCTAGTCTTGTCTGTCTAGTCTTGTCTGTCTAGTCTTGTCTGTCTAGTCTTGTCTATCTAGTCTTGTCTGTCTAGTCTTGTCTGTCTAGTCTTGTCTGTCTAGTCTTGTCTGTCTAGTCTTGTCTGTCTAGTCTTGTCTGTCTAGTCTTGTCTGTCTAGTCTTGTCTGTCTAGTCTTGTCTGTCTAGTCTTGTCTGTCTAGTCTTGTCTGTCTAGTCTTGTCTGTCTAGTCTTGTCTGTCTAGTCTTGTCTGTCTAGTCTGTCTAGTCTTGTCTGTCTAGTCTTGTCTGTCTAGTCTTGTCTGTCTAGTCTTGTCTGTCTAGTCTTGTCTGTCTAGTCTTGTCTGTCTAGTCTTGTCTGTCTATGCTTGTCGGTCTAGTCTTGTCTGTCTAGTCTTGTCTGTCTAGTCTTGTCTGTCTAGTCTTGTCTGTCTAGTCTTGTCTGTCTAGTCTAGTCTGTCTAGACTTGTCTGTCTAGTCTTGTCTGTCTTGTCTTGTCTGTCTAGTCTTGTCTGTCTAGTCTTGTCTCTCTAGTCTTGTCTGTCTAGTCTTGTCTGTCTAGTCTTGTCTGTCTAGTCTTGTCTGTCTAGTCTTGTCTGTCTAGGCTTGTCTGTCTAGTCTTGTCTGTGTAGTCTAGTCTGTCTAGTCTTGTCTGTCTAGTCTTGTCTTTCTAGTCTTGTCTGTCTAGTCTTGTCTGTCTAGTCTTGTCTGTCTAGTCTTGTCTGTCTAGTCTTGTCTGTCTAGTCTTGTCTGTCTAGTCTTGTCTGTCTAGTCTTGTCTGTCTAGTCTTGTCTGTCTAGTCTTGTCTGTCTAGTCTTGTCTGTCTAGTCTTGTCTGTCTAGTCTTGTCTGTCTAGTCTTGTCTGTCTAGTCTTGTCTGTCTAGTCTTGTCTGTCTAGTCTTGTCTGTCTAGTCTTGTCTGTCTAGTCTTGTCTGTCTAGTCTTGTCTGTCTAGTCTTGTCTGTCTAGTCTTGTCTGTCTAGTCTTGTCTGTCTAGTCTTGTCTGTCTAGTCTTGTCTGTCTAGTCTTGTCTGTCTAGTCTTGTCTGTCTAGTCGTGTCTGTCTAGTCTTGTCTGTCTAGTCTTGTCTGTCTAGTCTTGTCTGTCTAGTCTTGTCTGTCTAGTCTTGTCTGTCTAGTCTTGTCTGTCTAGTCTTGTCTGTCTAGTCTTGTCTGTCTAGTCTTGTCTGTCTAGTCTTGTCTATCTAGTCTTGTCTGTCTAGTCTTGTCTGTCTAGTCTTGTCTCTTTAGTCTTGTCTCTTTAGTCTTGTCTGTCTAGTCTTGTCTGTCTAGTCTTGTCTGTCTAGTCTTGTCTGTCTAGTTTTGTCTGTCTAGTCTTGTCTGTCTAGTCTTGTCTGTCTAGTCTTGTCTGTCTAGTCTTGTCTGTCTAGTCTTGTCTATCTAGTCTTGTCTGTCTAGTTTTGTCTGTCCAGTCTTGTCTGTCTAGTCTTGTCTGTCTAGTCTTGTCTGTCTAGTCTTGTCTGTCTAGTCTTGTCTGTCTAGTCTTGTCTGTCTAATCTTGTCTGTCTAGTCTTGTCTGTCTAGTCTTGTCTGTCTAGTCTTGTCTGTCTAGTCTTGTCTGTCTAGTCTTGTCTGTCTAGTCTTGTCTGTCTAGTCTTGTCTGTCTAGTCTTGTCTGTCTAGTCTTGTCTGTCTAGTCTTGTCTGTCTAGTCTTGTCTGTCTAGTCTTGTCTGTCTAGTCTTGTCTGTCTAGTCTTGTCTGTCTAGTCTTGTCTGTCTAGTCTTGTCTGTCTAGTCTTGTCTGTCTAGTCTTGTCTGTCTAGTCTTGTCTGTCTAGTATTGTCTGTCTAGTCTTGTCTGTCTAGTCTTGTCTGTCTAGTCTTGTCTGTCTAGTCTTGTCTGTCTAGTCTTGTCTGTCTAGTCTTGTCTGTCTAGTCTTGTCTGTCTTGTCTTGTCTGTCTAGTCTTGTCTGTATAGTCTTGTCTGTCTAGTCTTGTCTGTCTAGTCTTGTCTGTCTAGTCTTGTCTGTCTAGTCTTGTCTGTCTAGTCTTGTCTGTCTAGTCGTGTCTGTCTAGTCTTGTCTGTCTAGTCTTGTCTGTCTAGTCCTGTCTGTCTAGTCTTGTCTGTCTAGTCTTGTCTGTCTAGTCTTGTCTGTCTAGTCTTGTCCGTCTAGTCTTGTCTGTCTAGTCTTGTCTGTCTAGTCTTGTCTGTCTATCTGTCTAGTCTTGTCTGTCTAGTCTTGTTTGTCTATTCTTGTCTGTCTAGTCTTGTCTGTCTATGCTTGTCGGTCTAGTCTTGTCTGTCTAGTCTTGTCTGTCTAGTCTTGTCTTTCTAGTCTGTCTAGTCTTTTCTGTCTAGTCTTGTCTGTCTAGTCTTGTCTGTCTAGTCTTGTCTGTCTAGTCTTGTCTGTCTAGTCTTGTCTGTCTAGTCTTGTCTGTCTAGTCTTGTCTGTCTAGTCTTGTCTGTCTAGTCTTGTCTGTCTAGTCTTGTCTGTATAGTCTTGTCTGTCTAGTCTTGTCTGTCTAGTCTTGTCTGTCTAGTCTTGTCTGTCTAGTCTTGTCTGTCTAGTCGTGTCTGTCTAGTCTTGTCTGTCTAGTCTTGTCTGTCTAGTCTTGTCTGTCTAGTCTTGTCTGTCTAGTCTTGTCTGTCTAGTCTTGTCTGTCTAGTCTTGTCTGTCTAGTCTTGTCCGTCTAGTCTTGTCTGTCTAGTCTTGTCTGTCTAGTCTTGTCTGTCTATCTGTCTAGTCTTGTCTGTCTAGTCTTGTCTGTCTATTCTTGTCTGTCTAGTCTTGTCTGTCTATGCTTGTCGGTCTAGTCTTGTCTGTCTAGTCTTGTCTGTCTAGTCTTGTCTGTCTAGTCTGTCTAGTCTTGTCTGTCTAGTCTTGTCTGTCTAGTCTTGTCTGTCTAGTCTTGTCTGTCTATGCTTGTCGGTCTAGTCTTGTCTGTCTAGTCTTGTCTGTCTAGTCTTGTCTGTCTAGTCTTGTCTGTCTAGTCTTGTCTGTCTAGTCTTGTCTGTCTAGTCTAGTCTGTCTAGACTTGTCTGTCTAGTCTTGTCTGTCTTGTCTTGTCTGTCTAGTCTTGTCTGTCTAGTCTTGTCTCTCTAGTCTTGTCTGTCTAGTCTTGTCTGTCTAGTCTTGTCTGTCTAGTCTTGTCTGTCTAGTCTTGTCTGTCTAGTCTTGTCTGTCTAGTCTTGTCTGTCTAGTCTTGTCTGTCTAGTCTTGTCTGTCTAGTCTTGTCTGTCTAGTCTTGTCTGTCTAGTCTTGTCTGTCCAGTCTTGTCTGTCTAGTCTTGTCTGTCTAGTCTTGTCTGTCTAGTCTTGTCTGTCTAGTCTTGTCTGTGTAGTCTAGTCTATCTGGTCTTGTCTGTCTAGTCTTGTCTTTCTAGTCTTGTCTGTCTAGTCTTGTCTGTCTAGTCTTATCTGTCTAGTCTTGTCTGTCTAGTCTTGTCTGTCTAGTCTTGTCTGTCTAGTCTTGTCTGTCTAGTCTTGTCTGTCTAGTCTTGTCTGTCTATTCTTGTGTGTCTAGTCTTGTCTGTCTATTCTTGTCTGTCTAGTCTTGTCTGTCTAGTCTTGTCTGTCTAGTCTTGTCTGTCTAGTCTTGTCTGTCTAGTCTTGTCTGTCTAGTCTTGTCTGTCTAGTCTTGTCTGTCTAGTCTTGTCTGTCTATGCTTGTCGGTCTAGTCTTGTCTGTCTAGTCTTGTCTGTCTAGTCTTGTCTGTCTAGTCTTGTCTGTCTAGTCTTGTATGTCTAGTCTTGTCTCTTTAGTCTTGTCTGTCTAGTCTTGTCTGTCTAGTCTTGTCTGTCTAGTCTTGTCTGTTTAGTTTTGTCTGTCTAGTCTTGTCTGTCTAGTCTTGTCTGTCTAGTCTTGTCTGTCTAGTCTTGTCTGTCTAGTCTTGTCTGTCTAGTCTTGTCTGTCTAGTCTTGTCTGTCTAGTCTGTCTAGTCTTGTCTGTCTAGTCTTGTCTGTCTAGTCTTGTCTGTCTAGTCTTGTCTGTCTAGTCTTGTCTATCTAGTCTTGTCTGTCTAGTCTTGTCTGTCTAGTCTTGTCTCTGTAGTATTGTCTGTCTAGTCTTGTCTGTCTAGTCTTGTCTGTCTAGTCTTGTCTGTCTAGTCTTGTCTGTCTAGTCTTGTCTGTCTAGTCTTGTCTGTCTAGTCTTGTCTGTCTAGTCTTGTCTGTCTAGTCTTGTCTGTCTAGTCTTGTCTGTCTAGTCGTGTCTGTCTAGTCTTGTCTGTCTAGTCTTGTCTGTCTATTCTTGTCTGTCTAGTCTTGTCCGTCTAGTCTTGTCTGTCTAGTCTTGTCTGTCTATCTGTCTAGTCTTGTCTGTCTAGTCTTGTCTGTCTAGTCTTGTCTGTCTATTCTTGTCTGTCTAGTCTTGTCTGTCTATCTGTCTAGTCTTGTCTGTCTAGTCTTGTCTGTCTAGTCTTGTCTGTCTAGTCTTGTCTGTCTAGTCTTGTCTGTCTAGTCTTGTCTGTCTAGTCTTGTCTGTCTAGTCTTGTCTGTCTAGTCTTGTCTGTCTAGTCTTGTCTGTCTAGTCTTGTCTGTCTAGTCTTGTCTGTCTAGTCTTTTCTGTCTAGTCTTGTCTGTCTAGTCTTGTCTGTCTAGTCTTGTCTGTCTAGTCTTGTCTGTCTAGTCTTGTCTGTCTAGTCTTGTCTGTCTAGTCTGTCTAGTCTTGTCTGTCTAGTCTTGTCTGTCTAGTCTTGTCTGTCTAGTCTTGTCTGTCTAGTCTTGTCTGTCTAGTCTTGTCTGTCTAGTCTTGTCTGTCTAGTCTTGTCTGTCTAGTCTTTTCTGTCTATGCTTGTCGGTCTAGTCTTGTCTGTCTAGTCTTGTCTGTCTAGTCTTGTCTGTCTAGTCTTGTCTGTCTAGTCTTGTCTGTCTAGTCTTGTCTGTCTAGTCTAGTCTGTCTAGACTTGTCTGTCTAGTCTTGTCTGTCTTGTCTTGTCTGTCTAGTCTTGTCTCTCTAGTCTTGTCTGTCTAGTCTTGTCTGTCTAGTCTTGTCTGTCTAGTCTTGTCTGTCTAGTCTTGTCTGTCTATCTGTCTAGTCTTGTCTGTCTTGTCTTGTCTGTCTATTCTTGTCTGTCTAGTCTTGTCTCTCTATGCTTGTCGGTCTAGTCTTGTCTGTCTAGTCTTGTATGTCTAGTCTTGTCTGTCTAGTCTGTCTAGTCTTGTCTGTCTAGTCTTGTCTGTCTAGTCTTGTCTGTCTAGTCTTGTCTGTCTAGTCGTGTCTGTCTAGTCTTGTCTGTCTAGTCTTGTCTGTCTAGTCTTGTCTGTCTAGTCTTGTCCGTCTAGTCTTGTCTGTCTAGTCTTGTCTGTCTATCTGTCTAGTCTTGTCTGTCTAGTCTTGTCTGTCTAGTCTTGTCTGTCTATTCTTGTCTGTCTAGTCTTGTCTGTCTAGTCTTGTCTGTCTAGTCTTGTCTGTCTAGTCTTGTCTGTCCAGTCTTGTCTGTCTAGTCTTGTCTGTCTAGTCTTGTCTGTCTAGTCTTGTCTGTCTAGTCTTGTCTGTCTAGTCTTGTCTGTCTAGTCTTGTCTGTCTAGTCTTGTCTGTCTAGTCTTGTCTGTCTAGTCTTGTCTGTCTAGTCTTGTCTGTCTAGTCTTGTCTGTCTAGTCTTGTCTGTCTAGTCTTGTCTGTCTAGTCTTGTCTGTCTAGTCTTGTCTGTCTAGTCTTGTCTGTCTAGTCTTGTCTGTCTAGTGTTGTCTGTCTAGTCTTGTCTGTCTAGTCTTGTCTGTCTAGTCTTGTCTGTCTAGTCTTGTCTGTCTAGCCTAGTCTGTCTAGCCTTGTCTGTCTAGTCTTGCCTGTCTAGTCTTATCTGTCTAGTCTTGTCTGTCTAGTCTTTCTGTCTAGTCTTGCCTGTCTAGTCTTGTCTGTCTAGTCTTGTCTGTCTAGTCTTGTCTGTCTAGTCTTGTCTGTCTAGTCTTGTCTGTCTAGTCTTGTCTGTCTAGTCTTGTCTGTCTAGTCTTGTCTGTCTATGCTTGTCGGTCTAGTCTTGTCTGTCTAGTCTTGTCTGTCTAGTCTTGTCTGTCTAGTCTTGTCTGTCTAGTCTTGTCTGTCTAGTCTTGTCTGTCTAGTCTTGTCTGTCTAGTTTTGTCTGTCTAGTCTTGTCTGTCTAGTCTTGTCTGTCTAGTCTTGTCTGTCTAGTCTTGTCTGTCTAGTCTTGTCTGTCTAGTCTTGTCTGTCTAGTCTTGTCTGTCTAGTCTTGTCTGTCTAGTCTTGTCTGTCTAGTCTTGTCTGTCTAGTCTTGTCTGTCTAGTCTTGTCTGTCTAGTCTTCTCTGTCTAGTCTTGTTTGTCTAGTCTTGTCTGTCTAGTCTTGTCTGTCTAGTCTTGTCTGTCTAGTCTTGTCTGTCTAGTCTTGTCTGTCTAGTCTTGTCTGTCTAGTCTTGTCTGTCTAGTCTTGTCTGTCTAGTCTTGTCTGTCTAGTCTTGTCTGTCTAGTCTTGTCTGTCTAGTCTTGTCTGTCTAGTCTTGTCTGCCTAGTCTTGTCTGTCTAGTCTTGTCTGTCTAGTCTTGTCTGTCTTGTCTTGTCTGTCTAGTCTTGTCTGTCAAGTCTTGTCTGTCTAGTCTTGTCCGTCTAGTTTTGTCTGTCTAGTCTTGTCTGTCTAGTCTTGTCTGTCTAGTCTTGTCTGTCTAGTCTTGTCTGTCTAGTCTTATCTGTCTAGTCTTGTCTGTCTAGTCTTGTCTGTCTAGTCTTGTCTGTCTAGTCTTGTCTGTCTAGTCTTGTCTGTCTAGTCTAGTCTGTCTAGACTTGTCTGTCTAGTCTTGTCTGTGTTGTCTTGTCTGTCTAGTCTTGTCTGTCTAGTCTTGTCTGTCTAGTCTTGTCTGTCTAGTCTTGTCTCTCTAGTCTTGTCTGTCTAGTCTTGTCTGTCTAGTCTAGTCTGTCTAGTCTTGTCTGTCTAGTCTTGTCTGTCTAGTCTTGTCTGTCTAGTCTTGTCTGTCTAGTCTTGTCTGTCTAGTCTTGTCTGTCTAGTCTTGTCTGTCTAGTCTTGTCTGTCTAGTCTTGTCTGTCTAGTCTTGTCTGTGTAGTCTAGTCTGTCTGGTCTTGTCTGTCTAGTCTTGTCTTTCTAGTCTTGTCTGTCTAGTCTTGTCTGTCTAGTCTTGTCTGTCTAGTCTTGTCTGTCTAGTCTTGTCTGTCTAGTCTTGTCTGTCTAGTCTTGTCTGTCTAGTCTTGTCTGTCTAGTCTTGTCTGTCTAGTCTTGTCTGTCTAGTCTTGTCTGTCTAGTCTTGTCTGTCTAGTCTTGTCTGTCTAGTCTTGTCTGTCTAGTCTTGTCTGTCTAGTCTTGTCTGTCTAGTCTTGTCTGTCTAGTCTTGTCTGTCTAGTCTTGTCTGTCTAGTCTTGTCTGTCTAGTCTTGTCTGTCTAGTCTTGTCTGTCTAGTCTTGTCTGTCTAGTCTTGTCTGTCTAGTCTTGTCTGTCTAGTCTTGTCTGTCTAGTCTGTCTAGTCTTGTCTGTCTAGTCTTGTCTGTCTAGTCTTGTCTGTCTAGTCTTGTCTGTCTAGTCTTGTCTGTCTAGTCTTGTCTGTCTAGTCTTGTCTGTCTATGCTTGTCGGTCTAGTCTTGTCTGTCTAGTCTTGTCTGTCTAGTCTTGTCTGTCTAGTCTTGTCTGTCTAGTCTTGTCTGTCTAGTCTTGTCTGTCTAGTCTTGTCTGTCTAGTCTTGTCTGTCTAGTCTAGTCTGTCTAGACTTGTCTGTCTAGTCTTGTCTGTCTTGTCTTGTCTGTCTAGTCTTGTCTGTCTAGTCTTGTCTCTCTAGTCTTGTCTGTCTAGTCTTGTCTGTCTAGTCTTGTCTGTCTAGTCTTGTCTGTCTAGTCTTGTCTGTCTAGTCTTGTCTGTTTAGTCTTGTCTGTCTAGTCTTGTCTGTGTAGTCTAGTCTGTCTAGTCTTGTCTGTCTAGTCTTGTCTTTCTAGTCTTGTCTGTCTAGTCTTGTCTGTCTAGTCTTGTCTGTCTAGTCTTGTCTGTCTAGTCTTGTCTGTCTAGTCTTGTCTGTCTAGTCTTGTCTGTCTAGTCTTGTCTGTCTAGTCTTGTCTGTGTAGTCTAGTCTGTCTAGTCTTGTCTGTCTAGTCTTGTCTGTCTAGTCTTGTCTGTCTAGTCTTGTCTGTCTAGTTTTGTCTGTCTAGTCTTGTCTGTCTAGTCTTGTCTGTCTAGTCTTGTCTGTCTAGTCTTGTCTGTCTAGTCTTGTCTGTCTAGTCTTGTCTATCTAGTCTTGTCTGTCTAGTCTTGTCTGTCTAGTCTTGTCTCTGTAGTATTGTCTGTCTAGTCTTGTCTGTCTAGTCTTGTCTGTCTAGTTTTTTCTGTCTAGTCTTGTCTGTCTAGTCTTGTCTGTCTAGTCTTGTCTGTCTAGTTTTGTCTGTCCAGTCTTGTCTGTCTAGTCTTGTCTGTCTAGTCTTGTCTGTCTAGTCTTGTCTGTCTAGTTTTGTCTGTCTAGTCTTGTCTGTCTAGTCTTGTCTGTCTAGTCTTGTCTGTCTAGTCTTGTCTGTCTAGTCTTGTCTGTCTAGTCTTGTCTGTCTAGTCTTGTCTGTCTAGTCTTGTCTGTCTAGTATTGTCTGTCTAGACTTGTCTGTCTAGTCTTGTCTGTCTAGTCTTGTCTGTCTAGTCTTGTCTGTCTAGTCTTGTCTGTCTAGTCTTGTCTGTCTAGTCTTGTCTGTCTAGTCTTGTCTGTCTAGTCTTGTCTGTCTAGTCTTGTCTGTCTAGTCTTGTCTGTCTAGTCTTGTCTGTCTAGTCTTGTCTGTCTAGTCTTGTCTGTCTAGTCTTGTCTGTCTAGTCTTGTCTGTCTAGTCTTGTCTGTCTAGTCTTGTCTGTCTAGTCTTGTCTGTCTAGTCTTGTCTGTCTAGTCTTGTCTGTCTAGTCTTGTCCGTCTAGTCTTGTCTGTCTAGTCTTGTCTGTCTATCTGTCTAGTCTTGTCTGTCTAGTCTTGTCTGTCTAGTCTTGTCTGTCTATTCTTGTCTGTCTAGTCTTGTCTGTCTAGTCTTGTCTGTCTAGTCTTGTCTGTCCAGTCTTGCCTGTCTAGTCTTGTCTGTCTAGTCTTGTCTGTCTAGTCTTGTCTGTCTATTCTTGTCTGTCTAGTCTTGTCTGTCTAGTCTTGTCTGTCTAGTCTTGTCTGTCTAGTCTTGTCCGTCTAGTCTTGTCTGTCTAGTCTTGTCTGTCTATCTGTCTAGTCTTGTCTGTCTAGTCTTGTCTGTCTAGTCTTGTCTGTCTAGTCTTGTCTGTCTAGTCTTGTCTGTCTAGTCGTGTCTGTCTAGTCTTGTCTGTCTAGTCTTGTCTGTCTATTCTTGTCTGTCTAGTCTTGTCTGTCTAGTCTTGTCTGTCTAGTCTTGTCTGTCTAGTCTTGTCCGTCTAGTCTTGTCTGTCTAGTCTTGTCTGTCTATCTGTCTAGTCTTGTCTGTCTAGTCTTGTCTGTCTAGTCTTGTCTGTCTATTCTTGTCTGTCTAGTCTTGTCTGTCTAGTCTTGTCTGTCTAGTCTTGTCTGTCTAGTCTTGTCTGTCTAGTCTTGTCTGTCTAGTCTTGTCTGTCTAGTCTTGTCTGTCTAGTCTTGTCTGTCTAGTCTTGTCTGTCTAGTCTTGTCTGTCTAGTCTTGTCTGTCTAGTCTTGTCTGTCTAGTCTTGTCTGTCTAGTCTTGTCTGTCTAGTCTTGTCTGTCTAGTCTTGTCTGTCTAGTCGTGTCTGTCTAGTCTTGTCTGTCTAGTCTTGTCTGTCTATTCTTGTCTGTCTAGTCTTGTCTGTCTAGTCTTGTCTGTCTAGTCTTGTCTGTCTAGTCTTGTCCGTCTAGTCTTGTCTGTCTAGTCTTGTCTGTCTATCTGTCTAGTCTTGTCTGTCTAGTCTTGTCTGTCTAGTCTTGTCTGTCTATTCTTGTCTGTCTAGTCTTGTCTGTCTAGTCTTGTCTGTCTAGTCTTGTCTGTCTAGTCTTGTCTGTCTAGTCTTGTCTGTCCAGTCTTGTCTGTCTAGTCTTGTCTGTCTAGTCTTGTCTGTCTAGTCTTGTCTGTCTAGTCTTGTCTGTCTAGTCTTGTCTGTCTAGTCTTGTCTGTCTAGTCTTGTCTGTCTAGTCTTGTCTGTCTAGTCTTGTCTGTCTAGTCTTGTCTGTCTAGTCTTGTCTGTCTAGTCTTGTCTGTCTAGTCTTGTCTGTCTAGTCTTGTCTGTCTAGTCTTGTCTGTCTAGTCTTGTCTGTCTAGTCTTGTCTGTCTAGTCTTGTCTCTCTAGTCTTGTCTGTCTAGTCTTGTCTGTCTAGTCTTGTCTGTCTAGTCTTGTCTGTCTAGTCTTGTCTGTCTAGTCTTGTCTGTCTAGTGTTGTCTGTCTAGTCTTGTCTGTCTAGTCTTGTCTGTCTAGTCTTGTCTGTTTAGTCTTGTCTGTCTAGCCTTGTCTGTCTAGCCTTGTCTGTCTAGTCTTGCCTGTCTAGTCTTATCTGTCTAGTCTTGTCTGTCTAGTCTTTCTGTCTAGTCTTGTCTGTCTAGTCTTGTCTGTCTAGTCTTGTCTGTCTAGTCTTGTCTGTCTAGTCTGTCTGTCTAGTCTTGTCTGTCTAGTCTTGTCTGTCTAGTCTTGTCTGTCTAGTCTTGTCTGTCTAGTCTTGTCTGTCTAGTCTTGTCTGTCTAGTCTTGTCTGTCTAGTCTTGTCTGTCTAGTCTTGTCTGTCTAGTCTTGTCTGTCTAGTCTTGTCTGTCTAGTCTTGTCTGTCTAGTCTCTGTCTAGTCTTGTCTGTCTAGTCTTGTCTGTCTAGTCTTGTCTGTCTAGTCTTGTCTGTCTAGTCTTGTCTGTCTAGTCTTGTCTGTCTAGTCTTGTCTGTCTAGTCTTGTCTGTCTAGTCTTGTCTGTCTAGTCTTGTCTGTCTAGTCTTGTCTGTCTAGTCTTGTCTGTCTAGTCTTGTCTGTCTAGTCTTGTCTGTCTAGTCTTGTCTGTCTAGTCTTGTCTGTCTAGTCTTGTCTGTCTAGTCTTGTCTGTCTAGTCTTGTCTGTCTAGTCTTGTCTGTCTAGTCTTGTCTGTCTAGTCTTGTCTGTCTAGTCTTGTCTGTCTAGTCTTGTCTGTCTAGTCTTGTCTGTCTAGTCTTGTCTGTCTAGTCGTGTCTGTCTAGTCTTGTCTGTCTAGTCTTGTCTGTCTATTCTTGTCTGTCTAGTCTTGTCTGTCTAGTCTTGTCTGTCTAGTCTTGTCTGTCTAGTCTTGTCCGTCTAGTCTTGTCTGTCTAGTCTTGTCTGTCTATCTGTCTAGTCTTGTCTGTCTAGTCTTGTCTGTCTAGTCTTGTCTGTCTAGTCTTGTCTGTCTATTCTTGTCTGTCTAGTCTTGTCTGTCTAGTCTTGTCTGTCTAGTCTTGTCTGTCTAGTCTTGTCTGTCCAGTCTTGTCTGTCTAGTCTTGTCTGTCTAGTCTTGTCTGTCTAGTCTTGTCTGTCTAGTCTTGTCTGTCTAGTCTTGTCTGTCTAGTCTTGTCTGTCTAGTCTTGTCTGTCTAGTCTTGTCTGTCTAGTCTTGTCTGTCTAGTCTTGTCTGTCTAGTCTTGTCTGTCTAGTCTTGTCTGTCTAGTCTTGTCTGTCTAGTCTTGTCTGTCTAGTCTTGTCTGTCTAGTCTTGTCTGTCTAGTCTTGTCTGTCTAGTCTTGTCTGTCTAGTCTTGTCTGTCTAGTCTTGTCTGTCTAGTCTTGTCTGTCTAGTCTTGTCTGTCTAGTCTTGTCTGTCTAGTCTTGTCTGTCTAGTCTTGTCTGTCTAGTCTTGTCTGTCTAGTCTTGTCTGTCTAGTCTTTTCTGTCTAGTCTTGTCTGTCTAGTCTTGTCTGTCTAGTCTTGTCTGTCTAGTCTTGTCTGTCTAGTCTTGTCTGTCTAGTCTTGTCTGTCTAGTCTTGTCTGTCTAGTCTTGTCTGTCTAGTCTTGTCTGTCTAGTCTTGTCTGCCTAGTCTTGTCTGTCTAGTCTTGTCTGTCTAGTCTTGTCTGTCTAGTCTTGTCTGTCTAGTCTTGTCTGTCTAGTCTTGTCTGTCTAGGCTAGTCTGTCTAGACTTGTCTGTCTAGTCTTGTCTGTGTTGTCTTGTCTGTCTAGTCTTGTCTGTCTAGTCTTGTCTCTCTAGTCTTGTCTGTCTAGTCTTGTCTGTCTAGTCTTGTCTGTCTAGTCTTGTCTGTCTAGTCTTGTCTGTCTAGTCTTGTCTGTCTAGTCTTGTCTGTCTAGTCTTGTCTGTCTAGTCTTGTCTGTATAGTCTTGTCTGTCTAGTCTTGTCTGTCTAGTCTTGTCTGTCTAGTCTTGTCTGTCTAGTCTTGTCTGTCTAGTCTTGTCTGTCTAGTCTTGTCTGTCTAGTCTTGTCTGTCTAGTCTTGTCTGTCTAGTCTTGTCTGTCTAGTCTTGTCTGTCTAGTCTTGTCTGTCTAGTCTTGTCTGTCTAGTCTTGTCTGTCTAGTCTTGTCTGTCTAGTCTTGTCTGTCTAGTCTTGTCTGTCTAGTCTTGTCTGTCTAGTCTTGTCTGTCTAGTCTTGTCTGTCTAGTCTTGTCTGTCTAGTCTTGTCTGTCTAGTCTTGTCTGTCTAGTCTTGTCTGTCTAGTCTTGTCTGTCTAGTCTTGTCTGTGTAGTCTAGTCTGTCTGGTCTTGTCTGTATAGTCTTGTCTTTCTTGTCTTGTCTGTCTAGTCTTGTCTGTCTAGTCTTGTCTGTCTAGGCTAGTCTGTCTAGACTTGTCTGTCTAGTCTTGTCTGTGTTGTCTTGTCTGTCTAGTCTTGTCTGTCTAGTCTTGTCTCTCTAGTCTTGTCTGTCTAGTCTTGTCTGTCTAGTCTTGTCTGTCTAGTCTTGTCTGTCTAGTCTTGTCTGTCTAGTCTTGTCTGTCTAGTCTTGTCTGTCTAGTCTTGTCTGTCTAGTCTTGTCTGTCTAGTCTTGTCTGTCTAGTCTTGTCTGTCTAGTCTTGTCTGTCTAGTCTTGTCTGTCTAGTCTTGTCTGTCTAGTCTTGTCTGTCTAGTCTTGTCTGTCTAGTCTTGTCTGTCTAGTCTTGTCTGTCTAGTCTTGTCTGTCTAGTCTTGTCTGTCTAGTCTTGTCTGTCTAGTCTTGTCTGTCTAGTCTTGTCTGTCTAGTCTTGTCTGTCTAGTCTTGTCTGTCTAGTCTTGTCTGTCTAGTCTTGTCTGTGTAGTCTAGTCTGTCTGGTCTTGTCTGTATAGTCTTGTCTTTCTTGTCTTGTCTGTCTAGTCTTGTCTGTCTAGTCTTGTCTGTCTAGTCTTGTCTGTCTAGTCTTGTCTGTCTAGTCTTGTCTGTCTAGTCTTGTCTGTCTAGTCTTGTCTGTCTAGTCTTGTCTGTCTAGTCTTGTCTGTCTAGTCTTGTCTGTCTAGTCTTGTCTGTCTAGTCTTGTCTGTCTAGTCTTGTCTGTCTAGTCTTGTCTGTCTAGTCTTGTCTGTCTAGTCTTGTCTGTCTAGTCTTGTCTGTCTAGTCTTGTCTGTCTAGTCTTGTCTGTCTAGCCTTGTCTGTCTAGTCTTGTCTGTCTAGTCTTGTCTGTCTAGTCTTGTCTGTCTAGTCTTGTCTGTCTAGTCTTGTCTGTCTAGTCTTGTCTGTCTAGTCTTGTCTGTCTAGTCTTGTCTGTCTAGTCTTGTCTGTCTAGTCTTGTCTGTCTAGTCTGTCTAGTCTTGTCTGTCTAGTCTTGTCTGTCTAGTCTTGTCTGTCTAGTCTTGTCTGTCTATGCTTGTCGGTCTAGTCTTGTCTGTCTAGTCTTGTCTGTCTAGTCTTGTCTGTCTAGTCTTGTCTGTCTAGTCTTGTCTGTCTAGTCTTGTCTGTCTAGTCTTGTCTGTCTAGTCTAGTCTGTCTAGACTTGTCTGTCTATTCTTGTCTGTCTTGTGTTGTCTGTCTAGTCTTGTCTGTCTAGTCTTGTCTCTCTAGTCTTGTCTGTCTAGTCTTGTCTGTCTAGTCTTGTCTGTCTAGTCTTGTCTGTCTAGTCTTGTCTGTCTAGTCTTGTCTGTCTAGTCTTGTCTGTGTAGTCTAGTCTGTCTAGTCTTGTCTGTCTAGTCTTGTCTTTCTAGTCTTGTCTGTCTAGTCTTGTCTGTCTAGTCTTGTCTGTCTAGTCTTGTCTGTCTAGTCTTGTCTGTCTAGTCTTGTCTGTCTAGTCTTGCCTGTCTAGTCTTGTCTGTCTAGTCTTGTCTGTCTAGTCTTGTATGTCTAGTCTTGTCTGTCTAGTCTTGTCTGTCTAGTCTTGTCTGTCTAGTCTTGTCTGTCTAGTCTTGTCTGTCTAGTCTTGTCTGTCTAGTCTTGTCTCTTTAGTATTGTCTGTCTAGTCTTGTCTGTCTAGTCTTGTCTGTCTAGTCTTGTCTGTCTAGTCTTGTCTGTCTAGTCTTGTCTGTCTAGTCTTGTCTATCTAGTCTTGTCTGTCTAGTCTTGTCTGTCTAGTCTTGTCTCTGTAGTATTGTCTGTCTAGTCTTGTCTGTCTAGTCTTGTCTGTCTAGTTTTGTCTGTCTAGTCTTGTCTGTCTAGTCTTGTCTGTCTAGTCTTGTCTGTCTAGTTTTGTCTGTCCAGTCTTGTCTGTCTAGTCTTGTCTGTCTAGTCTTGTCTGTCTAGTCTTGTCTGTCTAGTCTTGTCTGTCTAGTCTTGTCTGTCTAGTCTTGTCTGTCTAGTCTTGTCTGTCTAGTCTTGTCTGTCTAGTCTTGTCTGTCTAGTCTTGTCTGTCTAGTCTTGTCTGTCTAGTCTTGTCTGTCTAGTATTGTCTGTCTAGACTTGTCTGTCTAGTCTTGTCTGTCTAGTCTTGTCTGTCTAGTCTTGTCTGTCTAGTCTTGTCTGTCTAGTCTTGTCTGTCTAGTCTTGTCTGTCTAGTCTTGTCTGTCTAGTCTTGTCTGTTTAGTCTTGTCTGTCTAGTCTTGTCTGTCTAGTCTTGTCTGTCTAGTCTTCTCTGTCTAGTCTTGTCTGTCTAGTCTTGTCTGTCTAGTCTTGTCTGTCTAGTCTTGTCTGTCTAGTCTTGTCTGTCTAGTCTTGTCTGTCTAGTCTTGTCTGTCTAGTCTTGTCTGTCTAGTCTTGTCTGTCTAGTCTTGTCTGTCTAGTCTTGTCTGTCTAGTCTTGTCTGTCTAGTCTTGTCTGTCTAGTCGTGTCTGTCTAGTCTTGTCTGTCCAGTCTTGTCTGTCTATTTTTGTCTGTCTAGTCTTGTCTGTCTAGTCTTGTCTGTCTAGTCTTGTCTGTCTAGTCTTGTCGGTCTAGTCTTGTCTGTCTAGTCTTGTCTGTCTAGTCTTGTCTGTCTATCTGTCTAGTCTTGTCTGTCTAGTCTTGTCTGTCTAGTCTTGTCTGTCTAGTCTTGTCTGTCTAGTCTTGTCTGTCTATTCTTGTCTGTCTAGTCTTGTCTGTCTAGTCTTGTCTGTCTAGTCTTGTCTGTCTAGTCTTGTCTGTCCAGTCTTGTCTGTCTAGTCTTGTCTGTCTAGTCTTGTCTGTCTAGTCTTGTCTGTCTAGTCTTGTCTGTCTAGTCTTGTCTGTCTAGTCTTGTCTGTCTAGTCTTGTCTGTCTAGTATTGTCTGTCTAGTCTTGTCTGTCTAGTCTTGTCTGTCTAGTCTTGTCTGTCTAGTCTTGTCTGTCTAGTCTTGTCTGTCTAGTCTTGTCTGTCTAGTCTTGTCTGTCTAGTCTTGTCTGTCTAGTCTTGTCTGTCTAGTCTTGTCTGTCTAGTCTTGTCTGTCTAGTCTTGTCTGTCTAGTCTTGTCTGTCTAGCCTTGTCTGTCTAGCCTTGTCTGTCTAGTCGTGCCTGTCTAGTCTTATCTGTCTAGTCTTGTCTGTCTAGTCTTTCTGTCTAGTCTTGTCTGTCTAGTCTTGTCTGTCTAGTCTTGTCTGTCTAGTCTTGTCTGTCTAGTCTTGTCTGTCTAGTCTTGTCTGTCTAGTCTTGTCTGTCTAGTCTTGTCTGTCTAGTCTTGTCTGTCTAGTCTTGTCTGTCTAGTCTTGTCTGTCTAGTCTTGTCTGTCTAGTCTTGTCTGTCTAGTCTTGTCTGTCTAGTCTTGTCTGTCTAGTCTTGTCTGTCTAGTCTTGTCTGTCTAGTCTTGTCTGTCTAGTCTTGTCTGTCTAGTCTTGTCTGTCTAGTCTTGTCTGTCTAGTCTTGTCTGTCTAGTCTTGTCTGTCTAGTCTTGTCTGTCTAGTCTTGTCTGTCTAGTCTTGTCTGTCTAGTCTTGTCTGTCTAGTCTTGTCTGTCTAGTCTTGTCTGTCTAGTCTTGTCTGTCTAGTCTTGTTTGTCTAGTCTTGTCTGTCTAGTCTTGTCTGTCTAGTCTTGTCTGTCTAGTCTTGTCTCTCTAGTCTTGTCTGTCTAGTCTTGTCTGTCTAGTTTTGTCTGTCTAGTCTTGTCTGTCTAGTCTTGTCTGTCTAGTCTTGTCTGTCTAGTCTTGTCTGTCTAGTCTTGTCTGTCTAGTCTTGTCTGTCTAGTCTTGTCTGTCTAGTCTTGTCTGTCTAGTCTTGTCTGTCTAGTCTTGTCTGTCTAGTCTTGTCTGTCTAGTCTTGTCTGTCTAGTCTTGTCTGTCTAGTCTTCTCTGTCTAGTCTTCTCTATCTAGTCTTGTTTGTCTAGTCTTGTCTGTCTAGTCTTGTCTGTCTAGTCTTGTCTGTCTAGTCTTGTCTGTCTAGTCTTGTCTGTCTAGTCTTGTCTGTCTAGTCTTGTCTGTCTAGTCTTGTCTGTCTAGTCTTGTCTGCCTAGTCTTGTCTGTCTAGTCTTGTCTGTCTAGTCTTGTCTGTCTAGTCTTGTCTGTCTAGTCTTGTCTGTCAAGTCTTGTCTGTCTAGTCTTGTCAGTCTAGTTTTGTCTGTCTAGTCTTGTCTGTCTAGTCTTGTCTGTCTAGTCTTGTCTGTCTAGTCTTGTCTGTCTAGTCTTATCTGTCTAGTCTTGTCTGTCTAGTCTTGTCTGTCTAGTCTTGTCTGTCTAGTCTTGTCTGTCTAGTCTTGTCTGTCTAGTCTAGTCTGTCTAGACTTGTCTGTCTAGTCTTGTCTGTGTTGTCTTGTCTGTCTAGTCTTGTCTGTCTAGTCTTGTCTCTCTAGTCTTGTCTGTCTAGTCTTGTCTGTCTAGTCTTGTCTGTCTAGTCTTGTCTGTCTAGTCTTGTCTGTCTAGTCTTGTCTGTCTAGTCTTGTCTGTCTAGTCTTGTCTGTGTAGTCTAGTCTGTCTGGTCTTGTCTGTCTAGTCTTGTCTTTCTAGTCTTGTCTGTCTAGTCTTGTCTGTCTAGTCTTGTTTGTCTAGTCTTGTCTGTCTAGTCTTGTCTGTCTAGTCTTGTCTGTCTAGTCTTGTCTGTCTAGTCTTGTCTGTCTAGTCTTGTCTGTCTAGTCTTGTCTGTCTAGTCTGTCTAGTCTTGTCTGTCTAGTCTTGTCTGTCTAGTCTTGTCTGTCTAGTCTTGTCTGTCTAGTCTTGTCTGTCTAGTCTTGTCTGTCTAGTCTTGTCTGTCTAGTCTTGTCTGTCTAGTCTTATCTGTCTAGTCTTGTCTGTCTAGTCTTGTCTGTCTAGTCTTGTCTGTCTAGTCTTGTCTGTCTAGTCTTGTCTGTCTAGTCTAGTCTGTCTAGACTTGTCTGTCTAGTCTTGTCTGTGTTGTCTTGTCTGTCTAGTCTTGTCTGTCTAGTCTTGTCTCTCTAGTCTTGTCTGTCTAGTCTTGTCTGTCTAGTCTTGTCTGTCTAGTCTTGTCTGTCTAGTCTTGTCTGTCTAGTCTTGTCTGTCTAGTCTTGTCTGTCTAGTCTTGTCTGTGTAGTCTAGTCTGTCTGGTCTTGTCTGTCTAGTCTTGTCTTTCTAGTCTTGTCTGTCTAGTCTTGTCTGTCTAGTCTTGTCTGTCTAGTCTTGTCTGTCTAGTCTTGTCTGTCTAGTCTTGTCTGTCTAGTCTTGTCTGTCTAGTCTTGTCTGTCTAGTCTTGTCTGTCTAGTCTTGTCTGTCTAGTCTTGTCTGTCTAGTCTTGTCTGTCTAGTCTTGTCTGTCTAGTCTTGTCTGTCTAGTCTTGTCTGTCTAGTCTTGTCTGTCTAGTCTTGTCTGTCTAGTCTTGTCTGTCTAGTCTTGTCTGTCTAGTCTTGTCTGTCTAGTCTTGTCTGTCTAGTCTTGTCTGTCTAGTCTTGTCTGTCTAGTCTTGTCTGTCTAGTCTTGTCTGTCTAGTCTTGTCTGTCTAGTCTTGTCTGTCTAGTCTTGTCTGTCTAGTCTTGTCTGTCTAGTCTTGTCTGTCTAGTCTTGTCTGTCTAGTCTTGTCTGTCTAGTCTTGTCTGTCTAGTCTTGTCTGTCTAGTCTTGTCTGTCTAGTCTTGTCTGTCTAGTCTTGTCTGTCTAGTCTTGTCTGTCTAGTCTTGTCTGTCTAGTCTTGTCTGTCTAGTCTTGTCTGTCTAGTCTTGTCTGTCTAGTCTTGTCTGTCTAGTCTTGTCTGTCTAGTCTTGTCTGTCTAGTCTTGTCTGTCTAGTCTTGTCTGTCTAGTCTTGTCTGTCTAGTCTTGTCTGTCTAGTCTTGTCTGTCTAGTCTTGTCTGTCTAGTCTTGTCTGTCTAGTCTTGTCTGTCTAGTCTTGTCTGTCTAGTCTTGTCTGTCTAGTCTTGTCTGTCTAGTCTTGTCTGTCTAGTCTTGTCTG
The DNA here is from genome assembly GCA_944588485.1 of Phosphuga atrata. Lineage (NCBI taxonomy): Eukaryota > Metazoa > Arthropoda > Insecta > Coleoptera > Silphidae > Phosphuga > Phosphuga atrata. The sequence continues at coordinate 38,888 of CALYMW010000499.1, forward strand.
TCTAGTCTTGTCTGTCTAGTCTTGTCTGTCTAGTCTTGTCTGTCTAGTCTTGTCTGTCTAGTCTTGTCTGTCTAGTCTTGTCTGTCTAGTCTTGTCTGTCTAGTCTTGTCTGTCTAGTCTTGTCTGTCTAGTCTTGTCTGTCTAGTCTTGTCTGTCTAGTCTTGTCTGTCTAGTCTTGTCTGTCTAGTCTTGTCTGTCTAGTCTTGTCTGTCTATGCTTGTCGGTCTAGTCTTGTCTGTCTAGTCTTGTCTGTCTAGTCTTGTCTGTCTAGTCTTGTCTGTCTAGTCTTGTCTGTCTAGTCTTGTCTGACTAGTCTTGTCTGTCTAGTCTAGTCTGTCTAGACTTGTCTGTCTAGTCTTGTCTGTCTTGTCTTGTCTGTCTAGTCTTGCCTGTCTAGTCTTGTCTCTCTACTCTTGTCTGTCTAGTCTTGTCTGTCTAGTCTTGTCTGTCTAGTCTTGTCTGTCTAGTCTTGTCTGTCTAGTCTTGTCTGTCTAGTCTTGTCTGTGTAGTCTAGTCTGTCTAGTCTTGTCTGTCTAGTCTTGTCTTTCTAGTCTTGTCTGTCTAGTCTTGTCTGTCTAGTCTTGTCTGTCTAGTCTTGTCTGTCTAGTCTTGTCTGTCTAGTCTTGTCTGTCTAGTCTTGTCTGTCTAGTCTTGTCTGTCTAGTTTTGTCTGTCTAGTCTTGTATGTCTAGTCTTGTCTGTCTAGTCTTGTCTGTCTAGTCTTGTCTGTCTAGTCTTGTCTGTCTAGTCTTGTCTGTCTAGTCTTGTCTCTTTAGTATTGTCTGTCTAGTCTTGTCTGTCTAGTCTTGTCTGTCTAGTCTTGTCTGTCTAGTTTTGTCTGTCTAGTCTTGTCTGTCTAGTCTTGTCTGTCTAGTCTTGTCTGTCTAGTCTTGTCTGTCTAGTTTTGTCTGTCTAGTCTTGTCTGTCTAGTCTTGTCTGTCTAGTCTTGTCTGTCTAGTCTTGTCTGTCTAGTCTTGTCTGTCTAGTCTTGTCTGTCTAGTCTTGTCTGTCTAGTCTTGTCTGTCTAGTCTTGTCTGTCTAGTCTTGTCTGTCTAGTCTTGTCTGTCTAGTCTTGTCTGTCTAGTCTTGTCTGTGTAGTCTAGTCTGTCTGGTCTTGTCTGTCTAGTCTTGTCTTTCTAGTCTTGTCTGTCTAGTCTTGTCTGTCTAGTGTTGTCTGTCTAGTCTTGTCTGTCTAGTCTTGTCTGTCTAGTCTTGTCTGTCTAGTCTTGTCTGTCTAGTCTTGTCTGTCTAGTCTTGTCTGTCTAGTCTTGTCTGTCTAGTCTAGTCTGTCTAGACTTGTCTGTCTAGTCTTGTCTGTGTTGTCTTGTCTCTCTAGTCTTGTCTGTCTAGTCTTGTCTCTCTAGTCTTGTCTGTCTAGTCTTGTCTGTCTAGTCTTGTCTGTCTAGTCTTGTCTGTCTAGTTTTGTCTGTCTAGTCTTGTATGTCTAGTCTTGTCTGTCTAGTCTTGTCTGTCTAGTCTTGTCTGTCTAGTCTTGTCTGTCTAGTCTTGTCTCTTTAGTATTGTCTGTCTAGTCTTGTCTGTCTAGTCTTGTCTGTCTAGTCTTGTCTGTCTAGTTTTGTCTGTCTAGTCTTGTCTGTCTAGTCTTGTCTGTCTAGTCTTGTCTGTCTAGTCTTGTCTGTCTAGTTTTGTCTGTCTAGTCTTGTCTGTCTAGTCTTGTCTGTCTAGTCTTGTCTGTCTAGTCTTGTCTGTCTAGTCTTGTCTGTCTAGTCTTGTCTGTCTAGTCTTGTCTGTCTAGTCTTGTCTGTCTAGTCTTGTCTGTCTAGTCTTGTCTGTCTAGTCTTGTCTGTCTAGTCTTGTCTGTCTAGTCTTGTCTGTCTAGTCTTGTCTGTCTAGTCTTGTCTGTCTAGTCTTGTCTGTCTAGTCTTGTCTGTGCAGTCTAGTCTGTCTGGTCTTGTCTGTCTAGTCTTGTCTTTCTAGTCTTGTCTGTCTAGTCTTGTCTGTCTAGTGTTGTCTGTCTAGTCTTGTCTGTCTAGTCTTGTCTGTCTAGTCTTGTCTGTCTAGTCTTGTCTGTCTAGTCTTGTCTGTCTAGTCTTGTCTGTCTAGTCTTGTCTGTCTAGTCTAGTCTGTCTAGACTTGTCTGTCTAGTCTTGTCTGTGTTGTCTTGTCTGTCTAGTCTTGTCTGTCTAGTCTTGTCTCTCTAGTCTTGTCTGTCTAGTCTTGTCTGTCTAGTCTTGTCTGTCTAGTCTTGTCTGTCTAGTCTTGTCTGTCTAGTCTTGTCTGTCTAGTCTTGTCTGTCTAGTCTTGTCTGTCTAGTCTTGTCTGTCTAGTCTTGTCTGTCTAGTCTTGTCTGTCTAGACTTGTCTGTCTAGTCTTGTCTGTCTAGTCTTGTCTGTGTAGTCTAGTCTGTCTGGTCTTGTCTGTCTAGTCTTGTCTTTCTAGTCTTGTCTGTCTAGTCTTGTCTGTCTAGTCTTGTCTGTCTAGTCTTGTCTGTCTAGTCTTGTCTGTCTAGTCTTGTCTGTCTAGTCTTGTCTGTCTAGTCTTGTCTGTCTAGTCTAGTCTGTCTAGTCTTGTCTGTCTGGTCTTGTCTGTCTAGTCTTGTCTGTCTAGTCTTGTCTGTCTAGTCTTGTCTGTCTAGTCTTGTCTGTCTAGTCTTGTCTGTCTAGTCTTGTCTGTCTAGTCTTGTCTGTCTAGTCTTGTCTGTCTAGTTTTGTCTGTCTAGTCTTGTCTGTCTAGTCTTGTCTGTCTAGTCTTGTCTGTCTAGTCTTGTCTGTCTAGTCTTGTCTGTCTAGTCTTGTCTTGTCTGTCTAGTCTTGTCTGTCTAGTCTTGTCTGTCTAGTCTTGTCTGTCTAGTCTGTCTAGTCTTGTCTGTCTAGTCTTGTCTGTCTAGTCTTGTCTGTCTAGTCTTGTCTGTCTATGCTTGTCGGTCTAGTCTTGTCTGTCTAGTCTTGTCTGTCTAGTCTTGTCTGTCTAGTCTTGTCTGTCTAGTCTTGTCTGTCTAGTCTTGTCTGTCTAGTCTTGTCTGTCTAGTCTTGTCTGTCTAGTCTTGTCTGTCTAGTCTTGTCTGTCTAGTCTAGTCTGTCTAGACTTGTCTGTCTAGTCTTGTCTGTCTTGTCTTGTCTGTCTAGTCTTGCCTGTCTAGTCTTGTCTCTCTAGTCTTGTCTGTCTAGTCTTGTCTGTCTAGTCTTGTCTGTCTAGTCTTGTCTGTCTAGTCTTGTCTGTCTAGTCTTGTCTGTCTAGTCTTGTCTGTGTAGTCTAGTCTGTCTAGTCTTGTCTGTCTAGTCTTGTCTTTCTAATCTTGTCTGTCTAGTCTTGTCTGTCTAGTCTTGTCTGTCTAGTCTTGTCTGTCTAGTCTTGTCTGTCTAGTCTTGTCTGTCTAGTCTTGTCTGTCTAGTCTTGTCTGTCTAGTTTTGTCTGTCTAGTCTTGTCTGTCTAGTCTTGTCTGTCTAGTCTTGTCTGTCTAGTCTTGTCTGTCTAGTTTTGTCTGTCTAGTCTTGTCTGTCTAGTCTTGTCTGTCTAGTCTTGTCTGTCTAGTCTTGTCTGTCTAGTCTTGTCTGTCTAGTCTTGTCTGTCTAGTCTTGTCTGTCTAGTCTTGTCTGTCTAGTCTTGTCTGTCTAGTCTTGTCTGTCTAGTCTTGTATGTCTAGTCTTGTCTGTCTAGTCTTGTCTGTCTAGTCTTGTCTGTCTAGTCTTGTCTGTCTAGTCTTGTCTGTATAGTCTTGTCTGTCTAGTCTTGTCTGTCTAGTCTTGTCTGTCTAGTTTTGTCTGTCCAGTCTTGTCTGTCTAGTCTTGTCTGTCTAGTCTTGTCTGTCTAGTCTTGTCTGTCCAGTCTTGTCTGTCTAGTCTTGTCTGTCTAGTCTTGTCTGTCTAGTCTTGTCTGTCTAGTCTTGTCTGTCTAGTCTTGTCTGTCTAGTCTTGTCTGTCTAGTATTGTCTGTCTAGACTTGTCTGTCTAGTCTTGTCTGTCTAGTCTTGTCTGTCTAGTCTTGTCTGTCTAGTCTTGTCTGTCTAGTCTTGTCTGTCTAGTCTTGTCTGTCTAGTCTTGTCTGTCTAGTCTTGTCTGTCTAGTCTTGTCTGTCTAGTCTTGTCTGTCTAGTCTTGTCTGTCTAGTCTTGTCTGTCTAGTCTTGTCTGTCTAGTCTTGTCTGTCTAGTCTTGTCTGTCTAGTCTTGTCTGTCTAGTCTTGTCTGTCTAGTCTTGTCTGTCTAGTCTTGTCTGTGTAGTCTTGTCTGTCTAGTCTTGTCTGTCTAGTCTTGTCTGTCTAGTCTTGTCTGTCTAGTCTTGTCTGTCTAGTCGTGTCTGTCTAGTCTTGTCTGTCTAGTCTTGTCTGTCTAGTCTTGTCTGTCTAGTCTTGCCTGTCTAGTCTTGTCTGTCTAGTCTTGTCTGCCTAGTCTTGTCTGTCTAGTCTTGTCCGTCTAGTCTTGTCTGTCTAGTCTTGTCTGTCTATCTGTCTAGTCTTGTCTGTCTAGTCTTGTCTGTCTAGTCTTGTCTGTCTATTCTTGTCTGTCTAGTCTTGTCTGTCTAGTCTTCTCTGTCTAGTCTTGTCTGTCTAGTCTTGTCTGTCCAGTCTTGTCTGTCTAGTCTTGTCTGTCTAGTCTTGTCTGTCTAGTCTTGTCTGTCTAGTCTTGTCTGTCTAGTCTTGTCTGTCTAGTCTTGTCTGTCTAGTCTTGTCTGTCTAGTCTTGTCTGTCTAGTCTTGTCTGTCTAGTCTTGTCTGTCTAGTCTTGTCTGTCTAGTCTTGTCTGTCTAGTCTTGTCTGCCTAGTCTTGTCTGTCTAGTCTTGTCTGTCTAGTCTTGTCTGTCTAGTCTTGTCTGTCTAGTCTTGTCTGTCTAGTCTTGTCTGTCTAGTCTTGTCTGTCTAGTCTTGTCTGTCTAGTCTTGTCTGTCTAGTCTTGTCTGTCTAGTCTTGTCTGTCTAGTCTGTCTAGTCTTGTCTGTCTAGTCTTGTCTGTCTAGTGTTGTTTGTCTAGTCTTGTCTGTCTAGTCTTGTCTGTCTAGTCTTGTCTGTCTAGTCTTGTCTGTCTAGCCTTGTCTGTCTAGTCTTTTCTGTCTAGTCTTGCCTGTCTAGTCTTATCTGTCTAGTCTTGTCTGTCTAGTCTTTCTGTCTAGTCTTGTCTGTCTAGTCTTGTCTGTCTAGTCTTGTCTGTCTAGTCTTGTCTGTCTAGTCTTGTCTGTCTAGTCTTGTCTGTCTAGTCTTGTCTGTCTAGTCTTGTCTGTCTAGTCTTGTCTGTCTAGTCTTGTCTGTCTAGTCTTGTCTGTCTAGTCTTGTCTGTCTAGTCTTGTCTGTCTAGTCTTGTCTGTCTAGTCTTGTCTGTCTAGTCTTGTCTGTCTAGTCTTGTCTGTCTAGTCTTGTCTGTCTTGTCTTGTCTGTCTTGTCTTGTCTGTCTAGTCTTGTCTGTCTAGTCTTGTCTGTCTAGTCTTGTCTGTCTAGTCTTGTCTGTCTAGTCTTGTCTGTCTAGTCTTGTCTGTCTAGTCTTGTCTGTCTAGTCTTGTCTGTCTAGTCTTGTCTGTCCAGTCTTGTCTGTCTAGTCTTGTCTGCCTAGTCTTGTCTATCTAGTCTTGTCTGTCTAGTCTTGTCGGTCTAGTCTTGTCTGTCTAGTCTTGTCTGTCTAGTCTTGTCTGTCTAGTCTTGTCTGTCTAGCCTTGTCTGTCTAGTCTTGTCTATCTAGTCTTGTCTGTCTAGTCTTGTCTGTCTAGTCTTGTCTGTCTAGTCTTGTCTGTCTAGTCTTGTCTGTCTAGTCTTGTCGGTCTAGTCTTGTCTGTCTTGTCTTGTCTGTCTAGTCTTGTCTGTTTAGTCTTGTCTGTCTAGTCTTGTCTGTCTAGTCTTGTCTGTCTAGTCTTGTCTGTTCTAGTCTTGTCTGTCTAGTCTTGTCTGTCTAGTCTTGTCTGTCTATGCTTGTCGGTCTAGTCTTGTCTGTCTAGTCTTGTCTGTCTAGTCTTGTCTGTCTAGTCTTGTCTGTCTAGTCTTGTCTATCTAGTCTAGTCTGTCTAGACTTGTCTGTCTAGTCTTGTCTGTCTTGTCTTGTCTGTCTAGTCTTGTCTGTTTAGTCTTGTCTCTCTAGTCTTGTCTGTCTAGTCTTGTCTGTCTAGTCTTGTCTGTCTAGTCTTGTCTGTCTAGTCTTGTCTGTCTAGTCTTGTCTGTCTAGTCTTGTCTGTCTAGTCTTGTCTGTGTAGTCTTGTCTGTCTAATCTTGTGTGTCTAGTCTTGTCTTTCTAGTCTTGTCTGTCTAGTCTTGTCTGTCTAGTCTTGTCTGTCTAGTCTTGTCTGTCTAGTCTTGTCTGTCTAGTCTTGTCTGTCTAGTCTTGTCTGTCTAGTCTTGTCTGTCTAGTCTTGTCTGTCTAGTCTTGTCTGTCTAGTCTTGTCTGTCTAGTCTTGTCTGTCTAGTCTTGTCTGTCTAGTCTTGACTGTCTAGTCTTGTATGTCTAGTCTTGTCTGTCTAGTCTTGTCTGTCTAGTCTTGTCTGTCTAGTCTTGTCTGTCTAGTCTTGTCTCTTTAGTCTTGTCTGTCTAGTCTTGTCTGTCTAGTCTTGTCTGTCTAGTCTTGTCTGTCTAGTTTTGTCTGTCTAGTCTTGTCTGTCTAGTCTTGTCTGTCTAGTCTTGTCTGTCTAGTCTTGTCTGTCTAGTCTTGTCTGTCTAGTCTTGTCTGTCTAGTCTTGTCTGTCTAGTCTTGTCTGTCTAGTCTTGTCTGTCTAGTCTTGTCTGTCTAGTCTTGTCTGTCTAGTCTTGTCTATCTAGTCTTGTCTGTCTAGTCTTGTCTGTCTAGTCTTGTCTCTTTAGTCTTGTCTGTCTAGTCTTGTCTGTCTAGTCTTGTCTGTCTAGTCTTGTCTGTCTAGTTTTGTCTGTCTAGTCTTGTCTGTCTAGTCTTGTCTGTCTAGTCTTGTCTGTCTAGTCTTGTCTGTCTAGTTTTGTCTGTCTAGTCTTGTCTGTCTAGTCTTGCCTGTCTAGTCTTGTCTGTCTAGTCTTGTCTGTCTAGTCTTGTCTGTCTAGTCTTGTCTGTCTAGTCTTGTCTGTCTAGTCTTGTCCGTCTAGTCTTGTCTGTCTAGTCTTGTCTGTCTAGTCTTGTCTGTCTAGTATTGTCTGTCTAGTCTTGTCTGTCTAGTCTTGTCTGTCTAGTCTTGTCTGTCTAGTCTTGTCTGTCTAGTCTTGTCTGTCTTGTCTTGTCTGTCTAGTCTTGTCTGTCTAGTCTTGTCTGTCTAATCTTGTCTGTCTAGTCTTGTCTGTCTAGTCTTGTCTGTCTAGTCTTTTCTGTCAAGTCGTGTCTGTCTAGTCTTGTCTGTCTAGTCTTGTCTGTCTAGTCTTGTTTGTCTAGTCTTGTCTGTCTAGTCTTGTCTGACTAGTCTTGTCAGTCTAGTCTTGTCTGTCTAGTCTTGTCTGTCTAGTCTTGTCTGTCCAGTCTTGTCCGTCTAGTCTTGTCTGTCTAGTCTTGTCTGTCTAGTCTTGTCTGTCTATCTGTCTAGTCTTGTCTGTCTAGTCTTGTCTGTCTAGTCTTGTCTGTCTAGTCTTGTCTGTCTAGTCTTGTCTGTCTAGTCTTGTCTGTCTAGTCTTGTCTGTCTAGTCTTGTCTGTCTAGTCTTGTCTGTCTAGTCTTGTCTGTCTAGTCTTGTCTGTCTAGTCTTGTCTGTCTAGTCTTGTCTGTCTAGTCTTGTCTGTCTAGTCTTGTCTGTCTAGTCTTGTCTGTCTAGTCTTGTCTGTCTAGTCTTGTCTGTCTAGTCTTGTCTGTCTAGTCTTGTCTGTCTAGTCTTGTCTGTCTAGTCTTGTCTGTCTAGTCTTGTCTGTCTAGTCTTGTCTGTCTAGTCTTGTCTGTCTAGTCTTGTCTGTCTAGTCTTGTCTGTCTAGTCTTGTCTGTCTAGTCTTGTCTGTCTAGTCTTGTCTGTCTAGTCTTGTCTGTCTAGTCTTGTCTGTCTAGTCTTGTCTGTCTAGTCTTGTCTGTCTAGTCTTGTCTGTCTAGTCTTGTCTGTCTAGTCTTGTCTGTCTAGTCTTGTCTGTCTAGTCTTGTCTGTCTAGTCTTGTCTGTCTAGTCTTGTCTGTCTAGTCTTGTCTGTCTAGTCTTGTCGGTCTAGTCTTGTCTGTCTAGTCTTGTCTGTCTAGTCTTGTCTGTCTAGTCTTGTCTGTCTAGTCTTGTCTGTCTAGTCTTGTCTGTCTAGTCTTGTCTGTCTAGTCTTGTCTGTCTAGTCTTGTCTGTCTAGTCTTGTCTGTCTAGTCTTGTCTGTCTAGTCTTGTCTGTCTAGTCTTGTCTGTCTAGTCTTGTCTGTCTAGTCTTGTCTGTCTGGTCTTGTCTGTCTAGTCTTGTCTGTCTAGTCTTGTCTGTCTAGTCTTGTCTGTCTAGTCTTGTCTGTCTAGTCTTGTCTGTCTAGTCTTGTCTGTCTAGTCTTGTCTGTCTAGTCTTGTCTGTCTAGTCTTGTCTGTCTAGTCTTGTCCTGTCTAGTCTTGTCTGTCTACGTCTTGTCTGTCTAGTCTTGTCTGTCTAGTCTTGTCTGTCTAGTCTTGTCTGTCTAGTCTTGTCTGTCTAGTCTTGTCTGTCTAGTCTTGTCTGTCTAGTCTTGTCTGTCTAGTCTTGTCTGTCTAGTCTTGTCTGTCTAGTCTTGTCTGTCTAGTCTTGTCTGTCTAGTCTTGTCTGTCTAGTCTTGTCTGTCTAGTCTTGTCTGTCTAGTCTTGTCTGTCTAGTCTTGTCTGTCTAGTCTTGTCTGTCTAGTCTTGTCTGTCTAGTCTTGTCTGTCTAGTCTTGTCTGTCTAGTCTTGTCTGTCTAGTCTTGTCTGTCTAGTCTTGTCTGTCTAGTCTTGTCTGTCTAGTCTTGTCTGTCTAGTCTTGTCTGTCTAGTCTTGTCTGTCTAGTCTTGTCTGTCTAGTCTTGTCTGTCTAGTCTTGTCTGTCTAGTCTTGTCTGTCTAGTCTTGTCTGTCTAGTCTTGTCTGTCTAGTCTTGTCTGTCTAGTCTTGTCTGTCTAGTCTTGTCTGTCCTAGTCTTGTCTGTCTAGTCTTGTCTGTCTAGTCTTGTCTGTCTAGTCTTGTCTGTCTAGTCTTGTCTGTCTAGTCTTGTCTGTCTAGTCTTGTCTGTCTAGTCTTGTCTGTCTAGTCTTGTCTGTCTAGTCTTGTCTGTCTAGTCTTGTCTGTCTAGTCTTGTCTGTCTAGTCTTGTCTGTCTAGTCTTGTCTGTCTAGTCTTGTCTGTCTAGTCTTGTCTGTCTAGTCTTGTCTGTCTAGTCTTGTCTGTCTAGTCTTGTCTGTCTAGTCTTGTCTGTCTAGTCTTGTCTGTCTAGTCTTGTCTGTCTAGTCTTGTCTGTCTAGTCTTGTCTGTCTAGTCTTGTCTGTCTAGTCTTGTCTGTCTAGTCTTGTCTGTCTAGTCTTGTCTGTCTAGTCTTGTCTGTCTAGTCTTGTCTGTCTAGTCTTGTCTGTCTAGTCTTGTCTGTCTAGTCTTGTCTGTCTAGTCTTGTCTGTCTAGTCTTGTCTGTCTAGTCTTGTCTGTCTAGTCTTGTCTGTCTAGTCTTGTCTGTCTAGTCTTGTCTGTCTAGTCTTGTCTGTCTAGTCTTGTCTGTCTAGTCTTGTCTGTCTAGTCTTGTCTGTCTAGTCTTGTCTGTCTAGTCTTGTCTGTCTAGTCTTGTCTGTCTAGTCTTGTCTGTCTAGTCTTGTCTGTCTAGTCTTGTCTGTCTAGTCTTGTCTGTCTAGTCTTGTCTGTCTAGTCTTGTCTGTCTAGTCTTGTCTGTCTAGTCTTGTCTGTCTAGTCTTGTCTGTCTAGTCTTGTCTGTCTAGTCTTGTCTGTCTAGTCTTGTCTGTCTAGTCTTGTCTGTCTAGTCTTGTCTGTCTAGTCTTGTCTGTCTAGTCTTGTCTGTCTAGTCTTGTCTGTCTAGTCTTGTCTGTCTAGTCTTGTCTGTCTAGTCTTGTCTGTCTAGTCTTGTCTGTCTAGTCTTGTCTGTCTAGTCTTGTCTGTCTAGTCTTGTCTGTCTAGTCTTGTCTGTCTAGTCTTGTCTGTCTAGTCTTGTCTGTCTAGTCTTGTCTGTCTAGTCTTGTCTGTCTAGTCTGTCTGTCTAGTCTTGTCTGTCTAGTCTTGTCTGTCTAGTCTTGTCTGTCTAGTCTTATCTGTCTAGTCTTGTCTGTCTAGTCTTGTCTGTCTAGTCTTGTCTGTCTAGTCTTGTCTGTCTAGTCTTGTCTGTCTAGTCTTGTCTGTCTAGTCTTGTCTGTGCTAGTCTTGTCTGTCTAGTCTTGTCTGTCTAGTCTTGTCTGTCTAGTCTTGTCTGTCTAGTCTTGTCTGTCTAGTCTTGTCTGTCTAGTCTTGTCTGTCTAGTCTTGTCTGTCTAGTCTTGTCTGTCTAGTCTTGTCTGTCTAGTCTTGTCTGTCTAGTCTTGTCTGTCTAGTCTTGTCTGTCTAGTCTTGTCTGTCTAGTCTTGTCTGTCTAGTCTTGTCTGTCTAGTCTTGTCTGTCTAGTCTTGTCTGTCTAGTCTTGTCTGTCTAGTCTTGTCTGTCTAGTCTTGTCTGTGTAGTCTAGTCTGTCTAGTCTTGTCTATCTAGTCTTGTCTTTCTAGTCTTGTCTGTCTAGTCTTGTCTGTCTAGTCTTGTCTGTCTAGTCTTGTCTATCTAGTCTTGTCTGTCTAGCCTTGTCTGTCTAATCTTGTCTGTCTAGTCTTGTCTGTCTAGTCTTTTCTGTCTAGTCTTGTCTGTCTAGTCTTGTCTGTCTAGTCTTGTCTGTCTAGTCTTGTCTGTCTAGTCTTGTCTGTCTAGTCTGTCTAGTCTTGTCTGTCTAGTCTTGTCTGTCTAGTCTTGTCTGTCTAGTCTTGTCTGTCTAGTCTTGTCTGTCTAGTCTTGTCTGTCTAGTCTTGTCTGTCTAGTCTTGTCTGTCTAGTCTTGTCTGTGTAGTCTAGTCTGTCTAGTCTTGTCTATCTAGTCTTGTCTTTCTAGTCTTGTCTGTCTAGTCTTGTCTGTCTAGTCTTGTCTGTCTAGTCTTGTCTGTCTAGTCTTGTCTATCTAGTCTAGTCTGTCTAGACTTGTCTGTCTAGTCTTGTCTGTCTTGTCTTGTCTGTCTAGTCTTGTCTGTTTAGTCTTGTCTCTCTAGTCTTGTCTGTCTAGTCTTGTCTGTCTAGTCTTGTCTGTCTAGTCTTGTCTGTCTAGTCTTGTCTGTCTAGTCTTGTCTGTCTAGTCTTGTCTGTCTAGTCTTGTCTGTCTAGTCTTGTCTGTGTAGTCTAGTCTGTCTAATCTTGTGTGTCTAGTCTTGTCTTTCTAGTCTTGTCTGTCTAGTCTTGTCTGTCTAGTCTTGACTGTCTAGTCTTGTATGTCTAGTCTTGTCTGTCTAGTCTTGTCTGTCTAGTCTTGTCTGTCTAGTCTTGTCTGTCTAGTCTTGTCTCTTTAGTCTTGTCTGTCTAGTCTTGTCTGTCTAGTCTTGTCTGTCTAGTCTTGTCTGTCTAGTTTTGTCTGTCTAGTCTTGTCTGTCTAGTCTTGTCTGTCTAGTCTTGTCTGTCTAGTCTTGTCTGTCTAGTCTTGTCTGTCTAGTCTTGTCTGTCTAGTCTTGTCTGTCTAGTCTTGTCTGTCTAGTCTTGTCTGTCTAGTCTTGTCTGTCTAGTCTTGTCTGTCTAGTCTTGTCTATCTAGTCTTGTCTGTCTAGTCTTGTCTGTCTAGTCTTGTCTCTTGTCTGTCTAGTCTTGTCTGTCTAGTCTTGTCTGTCTAGTCTTGTCTGTCTAGTTTTGTCTGTCTAGTCTTGTCTGTCTAGTCTTGTCTGTCTAGTCTTGTCTGTCTAGTCTTGTCTGTCTAGTCTTGTCTGTCTAGTCTTGTCTGTCTAGTCTTGTCTGTCTAGTCTTGTCTGTCTAGTCTTGTCTGTCTAGTCTTGTCTGTCTAGTCTTGTCTGTCTAGTCTTGTCTGTCTAGTCTTGTCTGTCTAGTCTTGTCTGTCTAGTCTTGTCTGTCTAGTCTTGTCTGTCTAGTCTTGTCTGTCTAGTCTTGTCTGTCTAGTCTTGTCTGTCTAGTCTTGTCTGTCTAGTCTTGTCTGTCTAGTCTTGTCTGTCTTGTCTTGTCTGTCTAGTCTTGTCTGTCTAGTCTTGTCTGTCTAATCTTGTCTGTCTAGTCTTGTCTGTCTAGTCTTGTCTGTCTAGTCTTTTCTGTCAAGTCGTGTCTGTCTAGTCTTGTCTGTCTAGTCTTGTCTGTCTAGTCTTGTCTGTCTAGTCTTGTCTGTCTAGTCTTGTCTGTCTAGTCTTGTCTGACTAGTCTTGTCAGTCTAGTCTTGTCTGTCTAGTCTTGTCTGTCTAGTCTTGTCTGTCCAGTCTTGTCCGTCTAGTCTTGTCTGTCTAGTCTTGTCTGTCTAGTCTTGTCTGTCTATCTGTCTAGTCTTGTTTGTCTAGTCTTGTCTGTCTAGTCTTGTCTGTCTAGTCTTTTCTGTCTAGTCTTGTCTGTCTAGTCTTGTCTGTCTAGTCTTGTCTGTCTAGTCTTGTCTGTCTAGTCTTGTCTGTCTAGTCTTGTCTGTCTTGTCTTGTCTGTCTAGTCTTCTTGTCTGTCTAGTCTTGTCTGTCTAGTCTTGTCTGTCTAGTCTTGTCTGTCTAGTCTTGTCTGTCTAGTCTTGTCTGTCTAGTCTTGTCTGTCTAGTCTTGTCTGTCTAGTCTTGTCTGTCTAGTCTTGTCTGTCTAGTCTTGTCTGTCTAGTCTTGTCTGTCTAGTCTTGTCTGTCTAGTCTTGTCTGTCTAGTCTTGTCTGTCTAGTCTTGTCTGTCTAGTCTTGTCTGTCTAGTCTTGTCTGTCTAGTCTTGTCTGTCTAGTCTTGTCTGTCTAGTCTTGTCTGTCTAGTCTTGTCTGTCGAGTCTTGTCTGTCTAGTCTTGTCTGTCTAGTCTTGTCTGTCTAGTCTTGTCTGTCTAGTCTTGTCTGTCTAGTCTTGTCTGTCTAGTCTTGTCTGTCTAGTCTTGTCTGTCTAGTCTTGTCTGTCTAGTCTTGTCTGTCTAGTCTTGTCTGTCTAGTCTTGTCTGTCTAGTCTTGTCTGTCTAGTCTTGTCTGTCTAGTCTTGTCTGTCTAGTCTTGTCTGTCTAGTCTTGTCTGTCTAGTCTTGTCTGTCTAGTCTTGTCTGTCTAGTCTTGTCTGTCTAGTCTTGTCTGTCTAGTCTTGTCTGTCTAGTCTTGTCTGTCTAGTCTTGTCTGTCTAGTCTTGTCTGTCTAGTCTTGTCTGTCTAGTCTTGTCTGTGCTAGTCTTGTCTGTCTAGTCTTGTCTGTCTAGTCTTGTCTGTCTAGTCTTGTCTGTCTAGTCTTGTCTGTCTAGTCTTGTCTGTCTAGTCTTGTCTGTCTAGTCTTGTCTGTCTAGTCTTGTCTGTCTAGTCTTGTCTGTCTAGTCTTGTCTGTCTAGTCTTGTCTGTCTAGTCTTGTCTGTCTAGTCTTGTCTGTCTAGTCTTGTCTGTCTAGTCTTGTCTGTCTAGTCTTGTCTGTCTAGTCTTGTCTGTCTAGTCTTGTCTGTCTAGTCTTGTCTGTCTAGTCTTGTCTGTCTAGTCTTGTCTGTCTAGTCTTGTCTGTCTAGTCTTGTCTGTCTAGTCTTGTCTGTCTAGTCTTGTCTGTCTAGTCTTGTCTGTCTAGTCTTGTCTGTCTAGTCTTGTCTGTCTAGTCTTGTCTGTATAGTCTTGTCTGTCTAGTCTTGTCTGTCTAGTCTTGTCTGTCTAGTCTTGTCCTGTCTAGTCTTGTCTGTCTAGTCTTGTCTGTCTAGTCTTGTCTGTCTAGTCTTGTCTGTCTAGTCTTGTCTGTCTAGTCTTGTCTGTCTAGTCTTGTCTGTCTAGTCTTGTCTGTCTAGTCTTGTCTGTCTAGTCTTGTGTCTAGTCTTGTCTGTCTTGTCTGTCTAGTCTTGTCTGTCTAGTCTTGTCTGTCTAGTCTTGTCTGTCTAGTCTGTCTAGTCTTGTCTGTCTAGTCTTGTCTGTCTAGTCTTGTCTGTCTAGTCTTGTCTGTCTAGTCTTGTCTGTCTAGTCTTGTCTGTCTAGTCTTGTCTGTCTAGTCTTGTCTGTCTAGTCTTGTCAGTCTAGTCTTGTCTGTCTAGTCTTGTCTGTCTAGTCTTGCCTGTCTAGTCTTGTCTGTCTAGTCTTGTCTGTCTAGTCTTGTCTGTCTAGTCTTGTCTGTCTACTCTTGTCTGTCTAGTCTTGTCTGTCTAGTCTTGTCTGTCTAGTCTTGTCTGTCTTGTCTTGTCTGTCTAGTCTTGTCTGTCTAGTCTTGTCTGTCTAATCTTGTCTGTCTAGTCTTGTCTGTCTAGTCTTGTCTGTCTAGTCTTGTCTGTCTAGTCTTGTCTGTCTAGTCTTGTCTGTCTAGTCTTGTCTGTCTAGTCTTGTCTGTCTAGTCTTGTCTGTCTAGTCTTGTCTGTCTAGTCTTGTCTGTCTAGTCTTGTCTGTCTAGTCTTGTCTGTCTAGTCTTGTCTGTCTAGTCTTGTCTGTCTAGTCTTGTCTGTCTAGTCTTGTCTGTCTAGTCTTGTCTGTCTAGTCTTGTCTGTCTAGTCTTGTCTGTCTAGTCTTGTCTGTCTAGTCTTGTCTGTCTAGTCTTGTCTGTCTAGTCTTGTCTGTCTAGTCTTGTCTGTCTAGTCTTGTCTGTCTAGTCTTGTCTGTCTAGTCTTGTCTGTCTAGTCTTGTCTGTCTAGTCTTGTCTGTCTAGTCTTGTCTGTCTAGTCTTGTCTGTCTAGTCTTGTCTGTCTAGTCTTGTCTGTCTAGTCTTGTCTGTCTAGTCTTGTCTGTCTAGTCTTGTCTGTCTAGTCTTGTCTGTCTAGTCTTGTCTGTCTAGTCTTGTCTGTCTAGTCTTGTCTGTCTAGTCTTGTCTGTCTAGTCTTGTCTGTCTAGTCTTGTCTGTCTAGTCTTGTCTGTCTAGTCTTGTCTGTCTAGTCTTGTCTGTCTAGTCTTGTCTGTCTAGTCTTGTCTGTCTAGTCTTGTCTGTCTAGTCTTGTCTGTCTAGTCTTGTCTGTCTAGTCTTGTCTGTCTAGTCTTGTCTGTCTAGTCTTGTCTGTCTAGTCTTGTCTGTCTAGTCTTGTCTGTCTAGTCTTGTCTGTCTAGTCTTGTCTGTCTAGTCTTGTCTGTCTAGTCTTGTCTGTCTAGTCTTGTCTGTCTAGTCTTGTCTGTCTAGTCTTGTCTGTCTAGTCTTGTCTGTCTAGTCTTGTCTGTCTAGTCTTGTCTGTCTAGTCTTGTCTGTCTAGTCTTGTCTGTCTAGTCTTGTCTGTCTAGTCTTGTCTGTCTAGTCTTGTCTGTCTAGTCTTGTCTGTCTAGTCTTGTCTGTCTAGTCTTGTCTGTCTAGTCTTGTCTGTCTAGTCTTGTCTGTCTAGTCTTGTCTGTCTAGTCTTGTCTGTCTAGTCTTGTCTGTCTAGTCTTGTCTGTCTAGTCTTGTCTGTCTAGTCTTGTCTGTCTAGTCTTGTCTGTCTAGTCTTGTCTGTCTAGTCTTGTCTGTCTAGTCTTGTCTGTCTAGTCTTGTCTGTCTAGTCTTGTCTGTCTAGTCTTGTCTGTCTAGTCTTGTCTGTCTAGTCTTGTCTGTCTAGTCTTGTCTGTCTAGTCTTGTCTGTCTAGTCTTGTCTGTCTAGTCTTGTCTGTCTAGTCTTGTCTGTCTAGTCTTGTCTGTCTAGTCTTGTCTGTCTAGTCTTGTCTGTCTAGTCTTGTCTGTCTAGTCTTGTCTGTCTAGTCTTGTCTGTCTAGTCTTGTCTGTCTAGTCTTGTCTGTCTAGTCTTGTCTGTCTAGTCTTGTCTGTCTAGTCTTGTCTGTCTAGTCTTGTCTGTCTAGTCTTGTCTGTCTAGTCTTGTCTGTCTCTAGTCTTGTCTGTCTAGTCTTGTCTGTCTAGTCTTGTCTGTCTAGTCTTGTCTGTCTAGTCTTGTCTGTCTAGTCTTGTCTGTCTAGTCTTGTCTGTCTAGTCTTGTCTGTCTAGTCTTGTCTGTCTAGTCTTGTCTGTCTAGTCTTGTCTGTCTAGTCTTGTCTGTCTAGTCTTGTCTGTCTAGTCTTGTCTGTCTAGTCTTGTCTGTCTAGTCTTGTCTGTCTAGTCTTGTCTGTCTAGTCTTGTCTGTCTAGTCTTGTCTGTCTAGTCTTGTCTGTCTAGTCTTGTCTGTCTAGTCTTGTCTGTCTAGTCTTGTCTGTCTAGTCTTGTCTGTCTAGTCTTGTCTGTCTAGTCTTGTCTGTCTAGTCTTGTCTGTCTAGTCTTGTCTGTCTAGTCTTGTCTGTCTAGTCTTGTCTGTCTAGTCTTGTCTGTCTAGTCTTGTCTGTCTAGTCTTGTCTGTCTAGTCTTGTCTGTCTAGTCTTGTCTGTCTAGTCTTGTCTAGTCTTGTCTAGTCTTGTCTGTCTAGTCTTGTCTGTCTAGTCTTGTCTGTCTAGTCTTGTCTGTCTAGTCTTGTCTGTCTAGTCTTGTCTGTCTAGTCTTGTCTGTCTAGTCTTGTCTGTCTAGTCTTGTCTGTCTAGTCTTGTCTGTCTAGTCATGTCTGTCTAGTCTTGTCTGTCTAGTCTTGTCTGTCTAGTCTTGTCTGTCTAGTCTTGTCTGTCTAGTCTTGTCTGTCTAGTCTTGTCTGTCTAGTCTTGTCTGTCTAGTCTTGTCTGTCTAGTCTTGTCTGTCTAGTCTTGTCTGTCTAGTCTTGTCTGTCTAGTCTTGTCTGTCTAGTCTTGTCTGTCTAGTCTTGTCTGTCTAGTCTTGTCTGTCTAGTCTTGTCTGTCTAGTCTTGTCTGTCTAGTCTTGTCTGTCTAGTCTTGTCTGTCTAGTCTTGTCTGTCTAGTCTTGTCTGTCTAGTCTTGTCTGTCTAGTCTTGTCTGTCTAGTCTTGTCTGTCTAGTCTTGTCTGTCTAGTCTTGTCTGTCTAGTCTTGTCTGTCTAGTCCTGTCTGTCTAGTCTTGTCTGTCTAGTCTTGTCTGTCTAGTCTTGTCTGTCTAGTCTTAGTCTGTCTAGTCTTGTCTGTCTAGTCTTGTCTGTCTAGTCTTGTCTGTCTAGTCTTGTCTGTCTAGTCTTGTCTGTCTAGTCTTGTCTGTCTAGTCTTGTCTGTGTAGTCTTGTCTGTCTAGTCTTGTCTGTCTAGTCTTGTCTGTCTAGTCTTGTCTGTCTAGTCTTGTCTGTCTAGTCTTGTCTGTCTAGTCTTGTCTGTCTAGTCTTGTCTGTCTAGTCTTGTCTGTCTAGTCTTGTCTGTCTAGTCTTGTCTGTCTAGTCTTGTCTGTCTAGTCTTGTCTGTCTAGTCTTGTCTGTCTAGTCTTGTCTGTCTAGTCTTGTCTGTCTAGTCTTGTCTGTCTAGTCTTGTCTGTCTAGTCTTGTCTGTCTAGTCTTGTCTGTCTAGTCTTGTCTGTGTAGTCTAGTCTGTCTAGTCTTGTCTATCTAGTCTTGTCTTTCTAGTCTTGTCTGTCTAGTCTTGTCTGTCTAGTCTTGTCTGTCTAGTCTTGTCTGTCTAGTCTTGTCTGTCTAGCCTTGTCTGTCTAATCTTGTCTGTCTAGTCTTGTCTGTCTAGTCTTTTCTGTCTAGTCTTGTCTGTCTAGTCTTGTCTGTCTAGTCTTGTCTGTCTAGTCTTGTCTGTCTAGTCTTGTCTGTCTAGTCTGTCTAGTCTTGTCTGTCTAGTCTTGTCTGTCTAGTCTTGTCTGTCTAGTCTTGTCTGTCTAGTCTTGTCTGTCTAGTCTTGTCTGTCTAGTCTTGTCTGTCTAGTCTTGTCTGTCTAGTCTTGTCTGTGTAGTCTAGTCTGTCTAGTCTTGTCTATCTAGTCTTGTCTTTCTAGTCTTGTCTGTCTAGTCTTGTCTGTCTAGTCTTGTCTGTCTAGTCTTGTCTGTCTAGTCTTGTCTATCTAGTCTAGTCTGTCTAGACTTGTCTGTCTAGTTTTGTCTGTCTTGTCTTGTCTGTCTAGTCTTGTCTGTTTAGTCTTGTCTCTCTAGTCTTGTCTGTCTAGTCTTGTCTGTCTAGTCTTGTCTGTCTAGTCTTGTCTGTCTAGTCTTGTCTGTCTAGTCTTGTCTGTCTAGTCTTGTCTGTCTAGTCTTGTCTGTGTAGTCTAGTCTGTCTAATCTTGTGTGTCTAGTCTTGTCTTTCTAGTCTTGTCTGTCTAGTCTTGTCTGTCTAGTCTTGTCTGTCTAGTCTTGTCTGTCTAGTCTTGTCTGTCTAGTCTTGTCTGTCTAGTCTTGTCTGTCTAGTCTTGTCTGTCTAGTCTTGTCTGTCTAGTCTTGTCTGTCTAGTCTTGTCTGTCTAGTCTTGTCTGTCTAGTCTTGACTGTCTAGTCTTGTATGTCTAGTCTTGTCTGTCTAGTCTTGTCTGTCTAGTCTTGTCTGTCTAGTCTTGTCTGTCTAGTCTTGTCTGTCTAGTCTTGTCTCTTTAGTCTTGTCTGTCTAGTCTTGTCTGTCTAGTCTTGTCTGTCTAGTCTTGTCTGTCTAGTTTTGTCTGTCTAGTCTTGTCTGTCTAGTCTTGTCTGTCTAGTCTTGTCTGTCTAGTCTTGTCTGTCTAGTCTTGTCTGTCTAGTCTTGTCTGTCTAGTCTTGTCTGTCTAGTCTTGTCTGTCTAGTCTTGTCTGTCTAGTCTTGTCTGTCTAGTCTTGTCTGTCTAGTCTTGTCTATCTAGTCTTGTCTGTCTAGTCTTGTCTGTCTAGTCTTGTCTCTTTAGTCTTGTCTGTCTAGTCTTGTCTGTCTAGTCTTGTCTGTCTAGTCTTGTCTGTCTAGTTTTGTCTGTCTAGTCTTGTCTGTCTAGTCTTGTCTGTCTAGTCTTGTCTGTCTAGTCTTGTCTGTCTAGTTTTGTCTGTCTAGTCTTGTCTGTCTAGTCTTGCCTGTCTAGTCTTGTCTGTCTAGTCTTGTCTGTCTAGTCTTGTCTGTCTAGTCTTGTCTGTCTAGTCTTGTCTGTCTAGTCTTGTCCGTCTAGTCTTGTCTGTCTAGTCTTGTCTGTCTAGTCTTGTCTGTCTAGTATTGTCTGTCTAGTCTTGTCTGTCTAGTCTTGTCTGTCTAGTCTTGTCTGTCTAGTCTTGTCTGTCTAGTCTTGTCTGTCTTGTCTTGTCTGTCTAGTCTTGTCTGTCTAGTCTTGTCTGTCTAATCTTGTCTGTCTAGTCTTGTCTGTCTAGTCTTGTCTGTCTAGTCTTTTCTGTCAAGTCGTGTCTGTCTAGTCTTGTCTGTCTAGTCTTGTCTGTCTAGTCTTGTCTGTCTAGTCTTGTCTGTCTAGTCTTGTCTGACTAGTCTTGTCAGTCTAGTCTTGTCTGTCTAGTCTTGTCTGTCTAGTCTTGTCTGTCCAGTCTTGTCCGTCTAGTCTTGTCTGTCTAGTCTTGTCTGTCTAGTCTTGTCTGTCTATCTGTCTAGTCTTGTCTGTCTAGTCTTGTCTGTCTAGTCTTGTCTGTCTAGTCTTTTCTGTCTAGTCTTGTCTGTCTAGTCTTGTCTGTCTAGTCTTGTCTGTCTAGTCTTGTCTGTCTAGTCTTGTCTGTCTAGTCTTGTCTGTCTAGTCTTGTCTGTCTAGTCTTGTATGTCTAGCCTTGTCTGTCTAGTCTTGTCTGTCTAGTCTTGTCTGTCTAGTCTTGTCAGTCTAGTCTTGTCTGTCTAGTCTTGTCTGTCTAGTCTTGTCTGTCTAGTCTTGTCTGTCTAGTCTTGTCTGTCTAGTCTTGTCTGTCTAGTCTTGTCTGTCTAGTCTTGTCTGTCTAGTCTTGTCTGTCTAGTCTTGTCTGTCTAGTCTTGTCTGTCTAGTCTTGTCTGTCTAGTCTTGTCTGTCTAGTCTTGTCTGTCTAGTCTTGTCTGTCTAGTCTTCTCTGTCTAGTCTTGTCTGTCTAGTCTTGTCTGTCTAGTCTTGTCTGTCGAGTCTTGTCTGTCTAGTCTTGTCTGTCTAGTCTTGTCTGTCTAGTCTTGTCTGTCTAGTCTTGTCTGTCTAGTCTTGTCTGTCTAGTCTTGTCGGTCTAGTCTTGTCTGTCTAGTCTTGTCTGTCTAGTCTTGTCTGTCTAGTCTTGTCTGTCTAGTCTTGTCTGTCTAGTCTTGTCTGTCTAGTCTTGTCTGTCTAGTCTTGTCTGTCTAGTCTTGTCTGTCTAGTCTTGTCTGTCTAGTCTTGTCTGTCTAGTCTTGTCTGTCTAGTCTTGTCTGTCTAGTCTTGTCTGTCTAGTCTTGTCTGTCTAGTCTTGTCTGTCTAGTCTTGTCTGTCTAGTCTTGTCTGTCTAGTCTTGTCTGTCTAGTCTTGTCTGTCTAGTCTTGTCTGTGTAGTCTTGTCTGTCTAGTCTTGTCTGTCTAGTCTTGTCTGTCTAGTCTTGTCTGTCTAGTCTTGTCTGTCTAGTCTTGTCTGTCTAGTCTTGCCTGTCTAGTCTTGTCTGTCTACTCTTGTCTGTCTAGTCTTGTCTGTCTAGTCTTGTCTGTCTAGTCTTGTCTGTCTAGTCTTGTCTGTCTAGTCTTGTCTGTCTAGTCTTGTCTGTCTAGTCTTGTCTGTCTAGTCTTGTCTGTCTAGTCTTGTCTGTCTAGTCTTGTCTGTCTAGTCTTGTCTGTCTAGTCTTGTCTCTCTAGTCTTGTCTGTCTAGTCTTGTCTGTCTAGTCTTGTCTGTCTAGTCTTGTCTGTCTAGTCTTGTCTGTCTAGTCTTGTCTGTCTAGTCTTGTCTGTCTAGTCTTGTCTGTCTAGTCTTGTCTGTCTAGTCTTGTCTGTATAGTTTTGTCTGTCTAGTCTTGTCTGTCTAGTCTTGTCTGTCTAGTCTTGCCTGTCTAGTCTTGTCTGTCTAGTCTTGTCTGTCTAGTCTTGTCTGTCTAGTCTTGTCTGTCTACTCTTGTCTGTCTAGTCTTGTCTGTCTAGTCTTGTCTGTCTAGTCTTGTCTGTCTTGTCTTGTCTGTCTAGTCTTGTCTGTCTAGTCTTGTCTGTCTAATCTTGTCTGTCTAGTCTTGTCTGTCTAGTCTTGTCTGTCTAGTCTTGTCTGTCTAGTCTGTCTAGTCTTGTCTGTCTAGTCTTGTCTGTCTAGTCTTGTCTGTCTAGTCTTGTCTGTCT
Organism: Phosphuga atrata; assembly: GCA_944588485.1. Taxonomy (NCBI): domain Eukaryota; kingdom Metazoa; phylum Arthropoda; class Insecta; order Coleoptera; family Silphidae; genus Phosphuga; species Phosphuga atrata. The sequence continues at coordinate 59,663 of CALYMW010000499.1, forward strand.
AGTCTTGTCTGTCTAGTCTTGTCTGTCTAGTCTTGTCTGTCTAGTCTTGTCTGTCTAGTCTTGTCTGTCTAGTCTTGTCTGTCTAGTCTTGTCTGTCTAGTCTTGTCTGTCTAGTCTTGTCTGTCTAGTCTTGTCTGTCTAGTCTTGTCTGTCTAGTCTTGTCTGTCTCTAGTCTTGTCTGTCTAGTCTTGTCTGTCTAGTCTTGTCTGTCTAGTCTTGTCTGTCTAGTCTTGTCTAGTCTTGTCTGTCTAGTCTTGTCTGTCTAGTCTTGTCTGTCTAGTCTTGTCTGTCTAGTCTTGTCTGTCTAGTCTTGTCTGTCTAGTCTTGTCTGTCTAGTCTTGTCTGTCTGGTCTTGTCTGTCTAGTCTTGTCTGTCTAGTCTTGTCTGTCTAGTCTTGTCTGTCTAGTCTTGTCTGTCTAGTCTTGTCTGTCTAGTCTTGTCTGTCTAGTCTTGTCTGTCTAGTCTTGTCTGTCTAGTCTTGTCTGTCTAGTCTTGTCTGTCTAGTCTTGTCTGTCTAGTCTTGTCTGTCTAGTCTTGTCTGTCTAGTCTTGTCTGTCTAGTCTTGTCTGTCTAGTCTTGTCTGTCTAGTCTTGTCTGTCTAGTCTTGTCTGTCTAGTCTTGTCTGTCTAGTCTTGTCTGTCTAGTCTTGTCTGTCTAGTCTTGTCTGTCTAGTCTTGTCTGTCTAGTCTTGTCTGTCTAGTCTTGTCTGTCTAGTCTTGTCTGTCTAGTCTTGTCTGTCTAGTCTTGTCTGTCTAGTCTTGTCTGTCTAGTCTTGTCTGTCTAGTCTTGTCTGTCTAGTCTTGTCTGTCTAGTCTTGTCTGTCTAGTCTTGTCTGTCTAGTCTTGTCTGTCTAGTCTTGTCTGTCTAGTCTTGTCTGTCTAGTCTTGTCTGTCTAGTCTTGTCTGTCTAGTCTTGTCTGTCTAGTCTTGTCTGTCTAGTCTTGTCTGTCTAGTCTTGTCTGTCTAGTCTTGTCTGTCTAGTCTTGTCTGTCTAGTCTTGTCTGTCTAGTCTTGTCTGTCTAGTCTTGTCTGTCTAGTCTTGTCTGTCTAGTCTTGTCTGTCTAGTCTTGTCTGTCTAGTCTTGTCTGTCTAGTCTTGTCTGTCTAGTCTTGTCTGTCTAGTCTTGTCTGTCTAGTCTTGTCTGTCTAGTCTTGTCTGTCTAGTCTTGTCTGTCTAGTCTTGTCTGTCTAGTCTTGTCTGTCTAGTCTTGTCTGTCTAGTCTTGTCTGTCTAGTCTTGTCTGTCTAGTCTTGTCTGTCTAGTCTTGTCTGTCTAGTCTTGTCTGTCTAGTCTTGTCTGTCTAGTCTTGTCTGTCTAGTCTTGTCTGTCTAGTCTTGTCTGTCTAGTCTTGTCTGTCTAGTCTTGTCTGTCTAGTCTTGTCTGTGTAGTCTTGTTTGTCTAGTCTTGTCTGTCTAGTCTTGTCTGTCTAGTCTTGTCTGTCTAGTCTTGTCTGTCTAGTCTTGTCTGTCTAGTCTTGTCTGTCTAGTCTTGTCTGTCTAGTCTTGTCTGTCTAGTCTTGTCTGTCTAGTCTTGTCTGTCTAGTCTTGTCTGTCTAGTCTTGTCTGTCTAGTCTTGTCTGTCTAGTCTTGTCTGTCTAGTCTTGTCTGTCTAGTCTTGTCTGTCTAGTCTTGTCTGTCTAGTCTTGTCTGTCTAGTCTTGTCTGTCTAGTCTTGTCTGTCTAGTCTTGTCTGTCTAGTCTTGTCTGTCTAGTCTTGTCTGTGTAGTCTAGTCTGTCTAGTCTTGTCTATCTAGTCTTGTCTTTCTAGTCTTGTCTGTCTAGTCTTGTCTGTCTAGTCTTGTCTGTCTAGTCTTGTCTATCTAGTCTTGTCTGTCTAGCCTTGTCTGTCTAATCTTGTCTGTCTAGTCTTGTCTGTCTAGTCTTTTCTGTCTAGTCTTGTCTGTCTAGTCTTGTCTGTCTAGTCTTGTCTGTCTAGTCTTGTCTGTCTAGTCTTGTCTGTCTAGTCTGTCTAGTCTTGTCTGTCTAGTCTTGTCTGTCTAGTCTTGTCTGTCTAGTCTTGTCTGTCTAGTCTTGTCTGTCTAGTCTTGTCTGTCTAGTCTTGTCTGTCTAGTCTTGTCTGTCTAGTCTTGTCTGTCTAGTCTTGTCTGTCTAGTCTTGTCTGTCTAGTCTTGTCTGTCTAGTCTTGTCTGTCTAGTCTTGTCTGTCTAGTCTTGTCTGTCTAGTCTTGTCTGTCTAGTCTTGTCTGTCTAGTTTTGTCTGTCTAGTCTTGTCTGTCTAGTCTTGTCTGTCTAGTCTTGTCTGTCTAGTCTTGTCTGTCTAGTCTTGTCTGTCTAGTCTTGTCTGTCTAGTCTTGTCTGTCTAGTCTTGTCTGTCTAGTCTTGTCTGTCTAGTCTTGTCTGTCTAGTCTTGTCTGTCTAGTCTTGTCTGTCTAGTCTTGTCTGTCTAGTCTAGTCTGTCTAGTCTTGTCTGTCTAGTCTTGTCTGTCTAGTCTTGTCTGTCTAGTCTTGTCTGTCTAGTCTTGTCTGTCTAGTCTTGTCTGTCTAGTCTTGTCTGTCTAGTCTTTTCTGTCTAGTCTTGTCTGTCTGGTCTTGTCTGTCTGGTCTTGTCTGTCTAGTCTTGTCTGTCTAGTCTTGTCTGTCTAGTCTTGTCTGTCTAGTCTTGTCTGTCTAGTCTTGTCTGTCTAGTCTTGTCTGTCTAGTCTTGTCTGTCTAGTCTTGTCTGTCTAGTCTTGTCTGTCTAGTCTTGTCTGTCTAGTCTTGTCTGTCTAGTCTTGTCTGTCTAGTCTTGTCTATCTAGTCTTGTCTGTCTAGTCTTGTCTGTCTAGTCTTGTCTATCTAGTCTTGTCTGTCTAGTCTTGTCTGTCTAGTCTTGTCTGTCTAGTCTTGTCTGTCTAGTCTTGTCTGTCTAGTCTTGTCTGTCTAGTCTTGTCTGTCTAGTCTTGTCTGTCTAGTCTTGTCTGTCTAGTCTTGTCTGTCTAGTCTTGTCTGTCTAGTCTTGTATGTCTAGTCTTGTCTGTCTAGTCTTGTCTGTTTAGTCTCTTCTGTCTAGTCTTGTCTGTCTAGTCTTGTCTGTCTAGTCTTGTCTGTCTAGTCTTGTCTGTCTAGTCTTGTCTGACTAGTCTTGTCTGTCTAGTCTTGTCTGTCTAGTCTTGTCTGTCTAGTCTTGTCTGTGTAGTCTAGTCTGTCTAGTCTTGTCTATCTAGTCTTGTCTTTCTAGTCTTGTCTGTCTAGTCTTGTCTGTCTAGTCTTGTCTGTCTAGTCTTGTCTATCTAGTCTTGTCTGTCTAGCCTTGTCTGTCTAATCTTGTCTGTCTAGTCTTGTCTGTCTAGTCTTTTCTGTCTAGTCTTGTCTGTCTAGTCTTGTCTGTCTAGTCTTGTCTGTCTAGTCTTGTCTGTCTAGTCTGTCTAGTCTTGTCTGTCTAGTCTTGTCTGTCTAGTCTTGTCTGTCTAGTCTTGTCTGTCTAGTCTTGTCTGTCTAGTCTTGTCTGTCTAGTCTTGTCTGTCTAGTCTTGTCTGTCTAGTCTTGTCTGTCTAGTCTTGTCTGTCTAGTCTTGTCTGTCTAGTCTTGTCTGTCTAGTCTTGTCTGTCTAGTTTTGTCTGTCTAGTCTTGTCTGTCTAGTCTTGTCTATCTAGTCTTGTCTGTCTAGTCTTGTCTGTCTAGTCTTGTCTGTCTAGTCTTGTCTGTCTAGTCTTGTCTGTCTAGTCTTGTCTGTCTAGTCTTGTCTGTCTAGTCTTGTCTGTCTAGTCTTGTCTGTCTAGTCTTGTCTGTCTAGTCTAGTCTGTCTAGTCTTGTCTGTCTAGTCTTGTCTGTCTAGTCTTGTCTGTCTAGTCTTGTCTGTCTAGTCTTGTCTGTCTAGTCTTGTCTGTCTAGTCTTTTCTGTCTAGTCTTGTCTGTCTAGTCTTGTCTGTCTGGTCTTGTCTGTCTAGTCTTGTCTGTCTAGTCTTGTCTGTCTAGTCTTGTCTGTCTAGTCTTGTCTGTCTAGTCTTGTCTGTCTAGTCTTGTCTGTCTAGTCTTGTCTGTCTAGTCTTGTCTGTCTAGTCTTGTCTATCTAGTCTTGTCTGTCTAGTCTTGTCTGTCTAGTCTTGTCTATCTAGTCTTGTCTGTCTAGTCTTGTCTGTCTAGTCTTGTCTGTCTAGTCTTGTCTGTCTAGTCTTGTCTGTCTAGTCTTGTCTGTCTAGTCTTGTCTGTCTAGTCTTGTCTGTCTAGTCTTGTCTGTCTAGTCTTGTATGTCTAGTCTTGTCTGTCTAGTCTTGTCTGTTTAGTCTCTTCTGTCTAGTCTTGTCTGTCTAGTCTTGTCTGTCTAGTCTTGTCTGTCTAGTCTTGTCTGTCTAGTCTTGTCTGTCTAGTCTTGTCTGTCTAGTCTTGTCTGTCTAGTCTTGCCTGTCTAGTCTTGTCTGTCTAGTCTTGTCTGTCTAGTTTTGTCTGTCTAGTCTTGTCTGTCTAGTCTTGTCTGTCTAGTCTTGTCTGTCTAGTCTTGTCTGTCTAGTCTTGTCTGTCTAGTCTTGTCTGTCTAGTCTTGTCTGTCTAGTCTTGTCTGTCTAGTCTTGTCTGTCTAGTCTTGTCTGTCTAGTCTTGTCTGTCTAGCCTTGTCTGTCTAGTCTTGTCTGTCTAGTCTTGTCTGTCTAGTCTTGTCTGTCTAGTCTTGTCTGTCTAGTCTTGTCTGTCTAGTCTTGTCTGTCTAGTCTTGTCTGTCTAGTCTTGTCTGTCTAGTCTTGTCTGTCTAGTCTTGTCTGTCTAGTCTTGTCTGTCTAGTCTTGTCTGTCTAGTCTTGTCTGTCTAGTCTTGTCTGTCTAGTCTTGTCTGTCTAGTCAAAATCAAATCAAATCAAAATCAATTTTATTTCTCTAAGGATGTAAATGTTACATATGAGACAAGTCAAGATAGAATATACATAAAACAAGCATAAAAAATAAGGTTAATAAAAAAAAAACAATTAAAGAGAAACTATAATATACGATCAAAAAAATCATTAACGCTGTAGAAACAGTTGTCGATTAGGAACAATTTTAGACTGCTTCTGAACGATATATAGTTTGATTTATTTTTGATATCTCTAGGTATACGATTGAAGATCTGGATGCCGATACGATTGGGTGCTCCTTTTGAAATGGTTAGGTTGCTTTTCACAGTTCTAAGATTCTGGCAATTTCTAGTTTTGTACCCATGACTATCCTCGTTTGTGCTCATTGTATGTCGGTTTTTGTATATATGGCAAGCGGCTTCCCAGATATATATACAAGGAACGGTAAGAATTTTAAACTTTTTGAAGTAGGGCTTGCAGGAAATGGTAGTTTTGAGTCCGGCTAGTGATCTGAGCAGCCTTTTTTGAGCAAGAAATACTCCATGTGATGCAGTCGATATACCCCACACCAAAATGCCATAGGACAAAACGGAGTGGATTTCGGCATAATAAACTTTGAGAAGATTTTTTTCTCCCACAGTTTGACGCACTTGACGTAGCAAATATGCCTTGCTGTGCAGTTGTTTGATTATCTTCTCAGTTGTTGCGTTCCATTTCATGTTCTCCTCTAAGTAGATACCTAAAAATTTCACTTTCTTCTCTCTTTCAATTTTGCAGTCTCCAATTTCAAGTAGAATATCATTTGAGGGCATCCTTCTACTACACTGAAACACTACGTAACTAGTTTTAGCGATGTTAAGGTATAAGTTGTTAGCGCAGAACCATTTGAAGAGTTTTTGTAGAATTGTATTTGTTTGTATGGTAGTTTGTGCCAAGGATCGCTCCGAGATTATCAGACTTGCGTCATCAGCGTATAATGTGCAGTATTTTTGACCAATAAACTTTATCATATCTGCTGTATACAGAGAAAATAGCACAGGTGCTAAAATACTCCCTTGAGGGACACCCACGTTAACAACGCTAGCCTTTGACAATCCTATCTTCTCAGTTGAATTAATTTTGACGTACTGTTTCCTGTCGGCCAAATACGACCTGAACCAATTGCCTGTTTTACCTCTAAATCCATAAGAGTCCAATTTCTGCAATAGTATGTGGTGAGAGACGCAATCGAAGGCTTTAGAGAGGTCGCAGAAAACACCCACTGGGAATTTACCTTCATCCACCTCGCATACTATTTTGTTGTAGAGTTCGTTAATTGCTGTAGTGGTAGATTTGTTCCTGCAAAAGCCATGTTGTTCATTTGGAATAAGGTTATGCTTTGTTATAAAAGGCATTAATCTGTATTCCATGGAGTATTCCAGTATTTTAGCTAATACTGATACCAACGAAATAGGCCTGTAGTTGTTTTTATCCAAACGATCTCCTTTTTTGAATACAGGAATCACAGTTGAGGTTTTTAATATTGCAGGCACCTTTTCAGAAGAAAATGAACAATTAATGATATGGGTAAGAGGTTCGATTAATTCAAATTGGAATTCTTTGATGATATTTCCGGGGAGTGAATCCGGTCCGTGAGAGGATTTGTTTTTTAATTTGTTTAGAATTATTGCCATCTCGTTTGGAGTGAGTTCTTCCAGATACATAGTTTTGTCATTTATGAATAAGTGATCGTTGTCTATATTTATAGATGGTATGTTCTGAACAATTATCTCCGGAGCCGCTTTAAAAAAGTCATTAAATATCGAAGCTATAGCATCTGGATCTTTTACAATAGTCTCATTACATTTAATATTGATGTCTTGTTTGATCCGTGATTTGTTTGACAGATCATCAACTATATTCCACAGGGTTCTTTGTTGATTGCTGGATTTGTCCAATTTGCTTTTATAATAGTTTCTTTTAGTGCTAGCTAATAAATTGTGATGGATTTTCTTCTTTAACAAATAAAATTCTTTTAATATTGGATATTTCCTTTGAATAATATATAGGTTTTTCAGACATCTACTCGACAGTATTATCTCTTTAGTGATCCAGGATTTGGATCTTAGCATAATTTTCTCCATTGGACAGTATTTGAAAATATAGTATTGCAATAGATGAATGAATGCGTTGGTCTTCTGTTCGCAATCGCTTAAATTGTATATTTCAGTCCACGATTCCTTTTGCAGAGCTTGTTGCAGATGAAGTTTATTAGCAGCACAAAAGTTTCTAGCATAATAAAAGTGTTGCTTTGGATTAGTTTTAGAAACTGAACCATTGAAAACTATAGCTACTAATATAAACTTGTGATCTGATATCGTGTTATCACCAACTGTGACTGTGACAGGATAGTTTCTCTTTAAAAACAGATTGTCTATGATACTGGATGATTTTGTAGTTACTCTGGTGGGCACTTTAACTTTATCATCAAATCCATAGGATTGTAACATGTTTATAAGGTTACTCTTTTCTTTTGACTCTCTTTCAAAGTGGATGTTAAAATCCCCAACAACAAAAATAGTTTCATATTTATTAAATAAAGAATCAAGCAACTCCTCAAAAGTAAGCATGAAGGTATTAATATTTCCCGTAGGAGGTCTATATATAGTGATTATAATTATGTTACCCAATCCAGATTTCCACACAATCCCACACATTTCGATGTGTTTCTCTACCGATTTTCCCACGATGTCCAATATATTGCTGCTACTGAAAAATTGTTCCAGAATCCAAATAGCTACGCCGCCGCCACTAGATTTTGTTCTATTATATGATGTAATTAATTTGTAATTGGCTACCTTCGAATATTGAATTGACTCACCAGTCAGCCAGGTTTCAGCTAGACAAATGAAGTACGGATTATAATCGGACGTTAGTACCTCCAGTTGCAGGAGTTTATTTTGTATACTTTGAGCATTTAAGAAGAGTATCAAATTTTCTAAGCAATTATTTTTATTATCTCGGAAGTTATTATTAGTAGGTGAAGATGTCACAAAATTGCTTCTGTTGTGATCATTCATTAGTTCCTTTCCTTCGTCTTTTGGAGGTTTGGGAAAAAACGATTAATTCTAGTGTATTGTGGCCAGATTTCCGGGTTTTGTGCATCTTTTAATTGTTCAAAAGGAACCGAGACTTTAAAAGATGAGTACTCTAGAGGATATTTAGATGTTAGTTTATTACATAGAACGTCACTAAATTGTTTGTTATTTAGATAATTAATTACATCATTTTCACATAACTGCGGGTCCAGACGGTAGACGTGAAGATGTGCAAACCTCTTCGCCGCCTTAACTGCCGTATTTTCTTCGTTAGTGCCAATTATAATATTAGACCTTCTGTAGTTTTTTTTCTTCTTTTGAATTTCCCAAGTTTCAATGTTTGCGTTTTTTTGGTTTGAGGTAGGATTTATCATTTCGCACTCGCGCCTATCACTTTTTTCCTGATCGTTTTTTGCGTTGCCTTGTTGAACCTGGCTGCGCGATTTGTGTTTATCGTCTTGCGATAAAGATTTGCTCGTGTCCTTAACTTCTTTATCAATCGACGGAACGGGTAAACTAATAGCCTCCAAAGAATTTGATTGGTTCGAAGATGATAGTTTTTCTATAAGTAAGACATTCTGTTCTTCAAGGTTTCTTATTTTCTCGGTAAGTTCCAACATTTCCTTCTTGATTATATCTGGTAGAATTTCCACTAGTTTAGATGATAGTATGTGTCATCCGTTACTGACTCACTTTTACTTGTCGTTTTAATAGAACGTAACTCTCTAGACATTTTGCTGGAGTACTATATATTTATTTAATTAGATTTAGTTTAAATAAGTTAATAAACTTATGAATAAAGACAGAATTTTCGCTATTTAGATCTACACGCTCACGAACTGCACGCTCTCGATGTCGGGCACCTACTGTCTTGTCTTGTCTGTCTAGTCTTGTCTGTCTAGTCTTGTCTGTCTAGTCTTGGCTGTCTAGTCTTGTCTGTCTAGTCTTGTCTGTCTAGTCTTGTCTGTCTAGTCTTGTCTGTCTAGTCTTGTCTGTCTAGTCTTGTCTGTCTAGTCTTGTCTGTCTAGTCTTGTCTGTCTAGTCTTGTCTGTCTAGTCTTGTCTGTCTAGTCTTGTCTGTCTAGTCTTGTCTGTCTAGTCTTGTCTGTCTAGTCTTGTCTGTCTAGTCTTGTCTGTCTAGTCTTGTCTGTCTAGTCTTGTCTGTCTAGTCTTGTCTGTCTAGTCTTGTCTGTCTAGTCTTGTCTGTCTAGTCTTGTCTGTCTAGTCTTGTCTGTCTAGTCTTGTCTGTCTAGTCTTGTCTGTCTAGTCTTGTCTGTCTAGTCTTGTCTGTCTAGTCTTGTCTGTCTAGTCTTGTCTGTCTAGTCTTGTCTGTCTAGTCTTGTCTGTCTAGTCTTGTCTGTCTAGTCTTGTCTGTCTAGTCTTGTCTGTCTAGTCTTGTCTGTCTAGTCTTGTCTGTCTAGTCTTGTCTGTCTAGTCTTGTCTGTCTAGTCTTGTCTGTCTAGTCTTGTCTGTCTAGTCTTGTCTGTCTAGTCTTGTCTGTCTAGTCTTGTCTGTCTAGTCTTGTCTGTCTAGTCTTGTCTGTCTAGTCTTGTCTGTCTAGTCTTGTCTGTCTAGTCTTGTCTGTCTAGTCTTGTCTGTCTAGTCTTGTCTGTCTAGTCTTGTCTGTCTAGTCTTGTCTGTCTAGTCTTGTCTGTCTAGTCTTGTCTGTCTAGTCTTGTCTGTCTAGTCTTGTCTGTCTAGTCTTGTCTGTCTAGTCTTGTCTGTCTAGTCTTGTCTGTCTAGTCTTGTCTGTCTAGTCTTGTCTGTCTAGTCTTGTCTGTCTAGTCTTGTCTGTCTAGTCTTGTCTGTCTAGTCTTGTCTGTCTAGTCTTGTCTGTCTAGTCTTGTCTGTCTAGTCTTGTCTGTCTAGTCTTGTCTGTCTAGTCTTGTCTGTCTAGTCTTGTCTGTCTAGTCTTGTCTGTCTAGTCTTGTCTGTCTAGTCTTGTCTGTCTAGTCTTGTCTGTCTAGTCTTGTCTGTCTAGTCTTGTCTGTCTAGTCTTGTCTGTCTAGTCTTGTCTGTCTAGTCTTGTCTGTCTAGTCTTGTCTGTCTAGTCTTGTCTGTCTAGTCTTGTCTGTCTAGTCTTGTCTGTCTAGTCTTGTCTGTCTAGTCTTGTCTGTCTAGTCTTGTCTGTCTAGTCTTGTCTGTCTAGTCTTGTCTGTCTAGTCTTGTCTGTCTAGTCTTGTCTGTCTAGTCTTGTCTGTCTAGTCTTGTCTGTCTAGTCTTGTCTGTCTAGTCTTGTCTGTCTAGTCTTGTCTGTCTAGTCTTGTCTGTCTAGTCTTGTCTGTCTAGTCTTGTCTGTCTAGTCTTGTCTGTCTAGTCTTGTCTGTCTAGTCTTGTCTGTCTAGTCTTGTCTGTCTAGTCTTGTCTGTCTAGTCTTGTCTGTCTAGTCTTGTCTGTCTAGTCTTGTCTGTCTAGTCTTGTCTGTCTAGTCTTGTCTGTCTAGTCTTGTCTGTCTAGTCTTGTCTGTCTAGTCTTGTCTGTCTAGTCTTGTCTGTCTAGTCTTGTCTGTCTAGTCTTGTCTGTCTAGTCTTGTCTGTCTAGTCTTGTCTGTCTAGTCTTGTCTGTCTAGTCTTGTCTGTCTAGTCTTGTCTGTCTAGTCTTGTCTGTCTAGTCTTGTCTGTCTAGTCTTGTCTGTCTAGTCTTGTCTGTCTAGTCTTGTCTGTCTAGTCTTGTCTGTCTAGTCTTGTCTGTCTAGTCTTGTCTGTCTAGTCTTGTCTGTCTAGTCTTGTCTGTCTAGTCTTGTCTGTCTAGTCTTGTCTGTCTAGTCTTGTCTGTCTAGTCTTGTCTGTCTAGTCTTGTCTGTCTAGTCTTGTCTGTCTAGTCTTGTCTGTCTAGTCTTGTCTGTCTAGTCTTGTCTGTCTAGTCTTGTCTGTCTAGTCTTGTCTGTCTAGTCTTGTCTGTCTAGTCTTGTCTGTCTAGTCTTGTCTGTCTAGTCTTGTCTGTCTAGTCTTGTCTGTCTAGTCTTGTCTGTCTAGTCTTGTCTGTCTAGTCTTGTCTGTCTAGTCTTGTCTGTCTAGTCTTGTCTGTCTAGTCTTGTCTGTCTAGTCTTGTCTGTCTAGTCTTGTCTGTCTAGTCTTGTCTGTCTAGTCTTGTCTGTCTAGTCTTGTCTGTCTAGTCTTGTCTGTCTAGTCTTGTCTGTCTAGTCTTGTCTGTCTAGTCTTGTCTGTCTAGTCTTGTCTGTCTAGTCTTGTCTGTCTAGTCTTGTCTGTCTAGTCTTGTCTGTCTAGTCTTGTCTGTCTAGTCTTGTCTGTCTAGTCTTGTCTGTCTAGTCTTGTCTGTCTAGTCTTGTCTGTCTAGTCTTGTCTGTCTAGTCTTGTCTGTCTAGTCTTGTCTGTCTAGTCTTGTCTGTCTAGTCTTGTCTGTCTAGTCTTGTCTGTCTAGTCTTGTCTGTCTAGTCTTGTCTGTCTAGTCTTGTCTGTCTAGTCTTGTCTGTCTAGTCTTGTCTGTCTAGTCTTGTCTGTCTAGTCTTGTCTGTCTAGTCTTGTCTGTCTAGTCTTGTCTGTCTAGTCTTGTCTGTCTAGTCTTGTCTGTCTAGTCTTGTCTGTCTAGTCTTGTCTGTCTAGTCTTGTCTGTCTAGTCTTGTCTGTCTAGTCTTGTCTGTCTAGTCTTGTCTGTCTAGTCTTGTCTGTCTAGTCTTGTCTGTCTAGTCTTGTCTGTCTAGTCTTGTCTGTCTAGTCTTGTCTGTCTAGTCTTGTCTGTCTAGTCTTGTCTGTCTAGTCTTGTCTGTCTAGTCTTGTCTGTCTAGTCTTGTCTGTCTAGTCTTGTCTGCCACGTTTGTAAATTATTGTTTGTATGTCCATTTAGCATCTATTCAAATTTAGATTTCATAACAAGATAATGAAAAGGAATTTAAAACATCTGGAACTATTGTCTTTATGTTTGTCAAAATTGTTATTTAAATATAAAATAAATAATATAGGGACAGAGATTCTTGCAACAGAAAGCGGATGTATTCACCCTTTCCAAAGTGTTTAGTACGCCTATTCTCCACCCTTTGGTACAATGTTTGCATACTTTGAAGTCAACCCTCTATCAATCAAACAACAAAAACCCGGATTGCAACCATTTCAATAACAAAAAAACGAAAAAAATCTTCTCCCCTTTAACAAAAAAATTTGTTGCAGGTATGGTTTCAAAATCGCCGGACAAAATGGAGGAAAAAGCACGCCGCGGAAATGGCAACCGCCAAACGGAAACAGGAAGTTTTAGATAATCAGACAGATGAAAATAGTGACGTAATATCTGATAATGAAGAAGAACATTTACCCAAGAGACCCAAACTACAGTGAGAAGTAGTTTTTTTTTTATTTTCTATATAATATTTATGGATAAATGGAAAATTATGGAAAAAAGAAACTTGTAAATATTTATAAAGTGTAGTGATCTCAATAATCGTGAGTGCAGGTTTGACCAGAAAACAGTGTTATGAATTTTAAAAATTATTGAAAATTTAATGATTTATTTAAAAAATGGACTAATTTTAGTGACCTGCTGTAAAAAAATATTACATATTATATATAAAACGTATAAACGTTATTTATTACTGACCTTTGATTAATTAAAAGAAAAAATAATAGTACCTACGTACTTAAAACGCTGTAACAGTTGCTTTGTTGTAATCTTATTTGATTTTTTCTTCATTTCACATTTAGAGAAACCATTTGTTCATCGCTGACAAACAAAAATATCGCAATAGCTTTATGATAAATTTTAGACTTTTACAACAAAGAAAAACTGTGGTTTCTTTTCAATATCGTTTATATAAAAAAAAACACACACACAAAATAAATAACTCTAACCGAGTTCTGATCATCAGATCGCAGTCTTATTGGAAATTGTTTAAAAGAGTTAAATATTCCAAAAATATATATAAAATACAGTTCTCGATAAAACTGCCGTCGTGTAGTCTTGTAAAAACAAATCGTGCAATCTATTTATTATATGGGAGTGATTAAGAATGGCCTCGAATTAGACGCTTTTAACTATTGTTTTTAAGAAATTGTACATTCGGTCAAGAGTCCAATTGGACTTTTCGGTCAAGAGTTCGGTCATTTTCTATTTCGAAGCTAATGGTAAGGTTTTCCAAACAAGAAATAAATGAAAATCAAACCTATGATGTACCATATGGAAAACAATGTATTTGTAATATTTAAAAATAAATATGTTCCAGTGATTAAAAAAAGATTATTTTTGTAATTGTTTTCCTTATGATCAACTTAATCAGGTAAGTTTTATAGAATCTGTTTGTTAAGTTACGAACACACGGCATAGAAAAATAGCGTATAGTCCTGCTATAGTTTAACTATAGCTGTGTGACCGCTGTGTTACTGTGTGACTGTACGAATAGATTTGGTCTATACGAAGCTGTCACACAGTTATAGTCAAACTATAACAGGACTATACGCTAGTTTTCTATGCCGTGTGTACGTAGCTTTAGGCTATTAATATTATATGCAACCGGTTACTGGTCAAAAGGTCCCTTAGTCTTGTAAGTTTTATTTTCATTAAATCTCGATTATAATTAAAAGAATACAAAATTCAAAACACTTGTTGACACACTGTTGTTACGCGTTGTTGTGTAATTTTTAATATTTTGTAAATTCTTTAAAATTTTTCTGGTTTTGTTTCTTTCAGCGATGAAACTTCTTTTTATCTTGTAATTTTGCAAACATTCTTTTATTTAGCCGGTTCGATGTCGAACCGACAATTTTGAACCTATTCAGAAGTACCTATTTTTTATGATTTTGTTTTATTTTTCAGGATTTTTATATTTTTTAGATTCTTCAATTTTCAATGTCGTTTCTAAATTAGTAATATAATATTAATTTGATTAAACAGACAAGACTAGACAGATAAGACTAGACAGACAAGACTAGACAGACAAGACTAGACAGACAAGACTAGACAGACAAGACTAGACAGACAAGACTAGACAGACAAGACTAGACAGACAAGACTAGACAGACAAGACTAGACAGACAAGACTAGACAGACAAGACTAGACAGACAAGAATAGACAGACAAGACTAGACAGACAAGACTAGACAGACAAGACTAGACAGAAAAGACTAGACAGACAAGACGAGACAGACAAGACGAGACAGACAAGACTAGACAGACAAGACTAGACAGACAAGTCTAGACAGACAAAACAAGACAGACAAGGCTAGACAGACACGACTAGACAGAGAAGACTAGACAGACAAGACTAGACAGACAAGACTAGCCTGACAAGACTAGCCAGACAAGACTAGACAGACAAGACTAGACAGACAAGACTAGACAGACAAGACTAGACAGACAAGACTAGACAATACTAGACAGACAAGACTAGACAGACAAGACTAGACACACAAGACTAGACAGACAAGACTGGACAGACAAGACCAGACGGACAAGACTAGACAGACAAGACTAGACAGACAAAACTAGACAGATAAGACTAGGCAGACAAGACTAGACAGACAAGACTAGACAGACAAGACTAGACAGACAAGACTAGACAAACAAGACTAGACAGACAAGACTAGACCGACAAGACTAGACAGACAAGACTAGACAGACAAGACTAGACAGACAAGACTAGACAGACAAGACTAGACAGACAAGACTAGACAGACAAGACTAGACAGACAAGACTAGACAGACAAGACTAGACAGACAAGACTAGACAGACAAGACTAGACAAAACTAGACAAGACTAGACAAGACTAGACAGACAAGACTAGACAGACAAGACTAGACAGACAAGACTAGACAGACAAGACTAGACAGACAAGACTAGACAAACAAGACTAGACAGACAAGACTAGACAGACAAGACTAGACACACAAGACTAGACAGACAAGACAAGACAGACAAGACCAGACGGACAAGACTAGACAGACAAGACTAGACAGACAAAACTAGACAGATAAGACTAGACAGACAAGACTAGACAGACTAGACAGACAAGACTAGACAGACAAGACTAGACAGACAAGACTAGACAGACAAGACTAGACAGACAAGACTAGACAGACAAGACTAGACAGACAAGACTAGACAGACAAGACTAGACAGACAAGACTAGACAGACAAGGCTAGACAGACAAGACTAGACAGACAAGACTAGACAGACAAGACTAGACAGACAAGACTAGACAGACAAGACTAGACAGACAAGACTAGACAGACAAGACTAGACAGACAAGACTAGACAGACAAGACTAGACAGACAAGACTAGACTGTCTAGTCTTGTCTGTCTAGTCTTGTCTGTCTAGTCTTGTCTGTCTAGTCTTGTCTGTCTAGTCTTGTCTGTCTAGTCTTGTCTGTCTAGTCTTGTCTGTCTAGTCTTGTCTGTCTAGTCTTGTCTGTCTAGTCTTGTCTGTCTAGTCTTGTCTGTCTAGTCTTGTCTGTCTAGTCTTGTCTGTCTAGTCTTGTCTGTCTAGTCTTGTCTGTCTAGTCTTGTCTGTCTAGTCTTGTCTGTCTAGTCTTGTCTGTCTAGTCTTGTCTGTCTAGTCTTGTCTGTCTAGTCTTGTCTGTCTAGTCTTGTCTGTCTAGTCTTGTCTGTCTAGTCTTGTCTGTCTAGTCTTGTCTGTCTAGTCTTGTCTTTCTAGTCTTGTCTGTCTAGTCTTGTCTGTCTAGTCTTGTCTGTCTAGTCTTGTCTGTCTAGTCTTGTCTGTCTAGTCTTGTCTGTCTAGTCTTGTCTGTCTAGTCTTGTCTGTCTAGTCTTGTCTGTCTAGTCTTGTCTGTCTAGTCTTTTCTGTCTAGTCTTGTCTGTCTAGTCTTGTCTGTCTAGTCTTGTCTGTCTAGTCTTGTCTGTCTAGTCTTGTCTGTCTAGTCTTGTCTGTCTAGTCTTGTCTGTCTAGTCTTGTCTGTCTAGTCTTGTCTGTCTAGTCTTGTCTGTCTAGTCTTGTCTGTCTAGTCTTGTCTGTCTAGTCTTGTCTGTCTAGTCTTGTCTGTCTAGTCTTGTCTGTCTAGTCTTGTCTGTCTAGTCTTGTCTGTCTAGTCTTGTCTGTCTAGTCTTGTCTGTCTAGTCTTGTCTGTCTAGTCTTGTCTGTCTAGTCTTGTCTGTCTAGTCTTGTCTGTCTAGTCTTGTCTGTCTAGTCTTGTCTGTCTAGTCTTGTCTGTCTAGTCTTGTCTGTCTAGTCTTGTCTGTCTAGTCTTGTCTGTCTAGTCTTGTCTGCCATGTTTGTAAATTATTGTTTGTATGTCCATTTAGCATCTATTCAAATTTAGATTTCATAACAAGATAATGAAAAGGAATTTAAAACATCTGGAACTATTGTCTTTATGTTTGTCAAAATTGTTATTTAAATATAAAATAAATAATATAGGGACAGAGATTCTTGCAACAGAAAGCGGATGTATTCACCCTTTCCAAAGTGTTTAGTACGCCTATTCTCCACCCTTTGGTACAATGTTTGCATACTTTGAAGTCAACCCTCTATCAATCAAACAACAAAAACCCGGATTGCAACCATTTCAATAACAAAAAAACGAAAAAAATCTTCTCCCCTTTAACAAAAAATTTTGTTGCAGGTATGGTTTCAAAATCGCCGGACAAAATGGAGGAAAAAGCACGCCGCGGAAATGGCAACCGCCAAACGGAAACAGGAAGTTTTAGATAATCAGACAGATGAAAATAGTGACGTAATATCTGATAATGAAGAAGAACATTTACCCAAGAGACCCAAACTACAGTGAGAAGTAGTTTTTTTTTTATTTTCTATATAATATTTATGGATAAATGGAAAATTATGGAAAAAAGAAACTTGTAAATATTTATAAAGTGTAGTGATCTCAATAATCGTGAGTGCAGGTTTGACCAGAAAACAGTGTTATGAATTTTAAAAATTATTGAAAATTTAATGATTTATTTAAAAAATGGACTAATTTTAGTGACCTGCTGTAAAAAAATATTACATATTATATATAAAACGTATAAACGTTATTTATTACTGACCTTTGATTAATTAAAAGAAAAAATAATAGTACCTACGTACTTAAAACGCTGTAACAGTTGCTTTGTTGTAATCTTATTTGATTTTTTCTTCATTTCACATTTAGAGAAACCATTTGTTCATCGCTGACAAACAAAAATATCGCAATAGCTTTATGATAAATTTTAGACTTTTACAACAAAGAAAAACTGTGGTTTCTTTTCAATATCGTTTATATAAAAAAAAAACACACACACAAAATAAATAACTCTAACCGAGTTCTGATCATCAGATCGCAGTCTTATTGGAAATTGTTTAAAAGAGTTAAATATTCCAAAAATATATATAAAATACAGTTCTCGATAAAACTGCCGTCGTGTAGTCTTGTAAAAACAAATCGTGCAATCTATTTATTATATGGGAGTGATTAAGAATGGCCTCGAATTAGACGCTTTTAACTATTGTTTTTAAGAAATTGTACATTCGGTCAAGAGTCCAATTGGACTTTTCGGTCAAGAGTTCGGTCATTTTCTATTTCGAAGCTAATGGTAAGGTTTTCCAAACAAGAAATAAATGAAAATCAAACCTATGATGTACCATATGGAAAACAATGTATTTGTAATATTTAAAAATAAATATGTTCCAGTGATTAAAAAAAGATTATTTTTGTAATTGTTTTCCTTATGATCAACTTAATCAGGTAAGTTTTATAGAATCTGTTTGTTAAGTTACGAACACACGGCATAGAAAAATAGCGTATAGTCCTGCTATAGTTTAACTATAGCTGTGTGACCGCTGTGTTACTGTGTGACTGTACGAATAGATTTGGTCTATACGAAGCTGTCACACAGTTATAGTCAAACTATAACAGGACTATACGCTAGTTTTCTATGCCGTGTGTACGTAGCTTTAGGCTATTAATATTATATGCAACCGGTTACTGGTCAAAAGGTCCCTTAGTCTTGTAAGTTTTATTTTCATTAAATCTCGATTATAATTAAAAGAATACAAAATTCAAAACACTTGTTGACACACTGTTGTTACGCGTTGTTGTGTAATTTTTAATATTTTGTAAATTCTTTAAAATTTTTCTGGTTTTGTTTCTTTCAGCGATGAAACTTCTTTTTATCTTGTAATTTTGCAAACATTCTTTTATTTAGCCGGTTCGATGTCGAACCGACAATTTTGAACCTATTCAGAAGTACCTATTTTTTATGATTTTGTTTTATTTTTCAGGATTTTTATATTTTTTAGATTCTTCAATTTTCAATGTCGTTTCTAAATTAGTAATATAATATTAATTTGATTAAACAGACAAGACTAGACAGATAAGACTAGACAGACAAGACTAGACAGACAAGACTAGACAGACAAGACTAGACAGACAAGACTAGACAGACAAGACTAGACAGACAAGACTAGACAGACAAGACTAGACAGACAAGACTAGACAGACAAGACTAGACAGACAAGAATAGACAGACAATACTAGACAGACAAGACTAGACAGACAAGACTAGACAGAAAAGACTAGACAGACAAGACGAGACAGACAAGACGAGACAGACAAGACTAGACAGACAAGACTAGACAGACAAGACTAGACAGACAAAACAAGACAGACAAGGCTAGACAGACACGACTAGACAGAGAAGACTAGACAGACAAGACTAGACAGACAAGACTAGCCTGACAAGACTAGCCAGACAAGACTAGACAGACAAGACTAGACAGACAAGACTAGACAGACAAGACTAGACAGACAAGACTAGACAAGACTAGACAAGACTAGACAGACAAGACTAGACAGACAAGACTAGACACACAAGACTAGACAGACAAGACTAGACAGACAAGACCAGACGGACAAGACTAGACAGACAAGACTAGACAGACAAAACTAGACAGATAAGACTAGGCAGACAAGACTAGACAGACAAGACTAGACAGACAAGACTAGACAGACAAGACTAGACAAACAAGACTAGACAGACAAGACTAGACCGACAAGACTAGACAGACAAGACTAGACAGACAAGACTAGACAGAAAAGACTAGACAGACAAGACTAGACAGACAAGACTAGACAGACAAGACTAGACAGACAAGACTAGACAGACAAGACTAGACAGACAAGACTAGACAGACAAGACTAGACAGACAAGACTAGACAAAACTAGACAAGACTAGACAAGACTAGACAGACAAGACTAGACAGACAAGACTAGACAGACAAGACTAGACAGACAAGACTAGACAGACAAGACTAGACAAACAAGACTAGACAGACAAGACTAGACAGACAAGACTAGACACACAAGACTAGACAGACAAGACAAGACAGACAAGACCAGACGGACAAGACTAGACAGACAAGACTAGACAGACAAAACTAGACAGATAAGACTAGACAGACAAGACTAGACAGACTAGACAGACAAGACTAGACAGACAAGACTAGACAGACAAGACTAGACAGACAAGACTAGACAGACAAGACTAGACAGACAAGACTAGACAGACAAGACTAGACAGACAAGACTAGACAGACAAGACTAGACAGACAAGGCTAGACAGACAAGACTAGACAGACAAGACTAGACAGACAAGACTAGACAGACAAGACTAGACAGACAAGACTAGACAGACAAGACTAGACAGACAAGACTAGACAGACAAGACTAGACAGACAAGACTAGACAGACAAGACTAGACAGACAAGACTAGACAGACAAGACTAGACAGACAAGACTAGACAGACAAGACTAGACAGACAAGACTAGACAGACAAGACTAGACAGAAAAGACTAGACAGACAAGACTAGACAGACAAGACTAGACAGACAAGACTAGACAGACAAGACTAGACAGACAAGACTAGACAGACAAGACTAGACAGACAAGACTAGACAGACAAGACTAGACAGACAAGACTAGACAGACAAGACTAGACAGACAAGACTAGACAGACAAGACTAGACAGACAAGACTAGACAGACAAGACTAGACAGACAAGACTAGACAGACAAGACCAGACAGACAAGACTAGACAGACAAGACTATACAGACAAGACAGACAGACAAGACTAGACAGACAAAACTAGACACACAAGAATAGACAGACAAGACTAGACAGACACAACGAGACAGACAAGACTAGACAGACAAGACTATACAGACAAGACTAGACAGACAAGACTAGACAGACAAGACTAGACAGACAAGACTAGACAGACAAGACTAGACAGACAAGACTAGACAGACAAGACTAGACAGACAAGACTAGACAGACAAGACTAGCCAGACAAGACTAGACAGACAAGACTAGACAGACAAGACTAGACAGACAAGACTAGACAGACAAGACTAGACAGACAAGACTAGACAGACAAGACTAGATAGACAAGACTAGACAGACAAGACTAGACAGACAAGACTAGACAGACAAGACTAGACAAGACTGGACAAGACTAGACAGACAAGACTAGACAGACAAGACTAGACAGACAAGACTAGACAGACAAGACTAGACAGACAAGACTAGACAGACAAGACTAGACAGACAAGACTAGACAAGACTAGACAGACAAGACTAGACAGACAAGACTAGACACACAAGACTAGACAGACAAGACTAGACAGACAAGACCAGACGGACAAGACTAGACAGACAAGACTAGACAGACAAAACTAGACAGATAAGACTAGACAGACAAGACTAGACAGACAAGACTAGACAGAAAAGACTAGACAGACAAGACTAGACAGACAAGACTAGACAGACAAGACTAGACAGACAAGACTAGACAGACAAGACTAGACAGACAAGACTAGACAGACAAGACTAGACAGACAAGACTAGACAGACAAGGCTAGACAGACAAGGCTAGACATACAAGACTAGACAGACAAGACTAGACAGACAAGACTAGACAGACAAGACTAGACAGACAAGACTAGACAGACAAGACTAGACAGACAAGACTAGATAGACAAGACTAGACAGACAAGACTAGACAGACAAGACTAGACAGACAAGACTAGACAGACAAGACTAGACAGACAAGACTTGACAGACAAGACTAGACAAGACTAGACAGACAAGACTAGACAGAAAAGACTAGACACACAAGACTAGACAGACAAGACTAGACAGACAAGACCAGACGGACAAGACTAGACAGACAAGACTAGACAGACAAAACTAGACAGATAAGACTAGACAGACAAGACTAGACAAACAAGACTAGACAGACAAGACTAGACAGACAAGACTAGACAGACAAGACTAGACAGACAAGACTAGACAGACAAGACTAGACAGACAAGACTAGACAGACAAGACTAGACAGACAAGACTAGACAGACAAGACTAGACAGACAAGACTAGACAGACAAGACTAGACAGACAAGACTAGACATACAAGACTAGACAGACAAGACTAGACAGACAAGACTAGACAGACAAGACTAGACAGACAAGACTAGACAGACAAGACTAGACAGACAAGACTAGACAGACAAGACTAGACAGACAAGACTAGACAGACAAGACTAGACACACAAGACTAGACAGACAAGACTAGACAGACAAGACTAGACAGACAAGACTAGACAGACAAGACTAGACAGACAAGACTAGACAGACAAGACTAGACAGACAAGACTAGACAGACAAGACTAGACAGACAAGACTAGACAGACAAGACTAGACAGACAAGACTAGACAGACAAGACTAGACAGACAAGACTAGGCAGACAAGACTAGACAGACAAGACTAGACAGACAAGACTAGACAGACAAGACTAGACAGACAAGACTAGACAGACAAGACTAGACAGACAAGACTAGACAGACAAGACTAGACAGACAAGACTAGACAGACAAGACTAGACAGACAAGACTAGACAGACAAGACTAGACAGACAAGACTAGACAGACAAGACTAGACAGACAAGACTAGACAGACAAGACTAGACAGACAAGACTAGACAGACAAGACTAGACAGACAAGACTAGACAGACAAGACTAGACAGACAAGACTAGACAGACAAGACTAGACAGACAAGACTAGACAGACAAGACTAGACAGACAAGACTAGACAGACAAGACTAGACAGACAAGACTAGACAGACAAGACTAGACAGACAAGACTAGACAGACAAGACTAGACAGACAAGACTAGACAGACAAGACTAGACAGACAAGACTAGACAGACAAGACTAGACAGACAAGACTAGACAGACAAGACTAGACAGACAAGACTAGACAGACAAGACTAGACAGACAAGACTAGACAGACAAGACTAGACAGACAAGACTAGACAGACAAGACTAGACAGACAAGACTAGACAGACAAGACTAGACAGACAAGACTAGACAGACAAGACTTGACAGACAAGACTAGACAAGACTAGACAGACAAGACTAGACAGAAAAGACTAGACACACAAGACTAGACAGACAAGACTAGACAGACAAGACCAGACGGACAAGACTAGACAGACAAGACTAGACAGACAAAACTAGACAGATAAGACTAGACAGACAAGACTAGACAAACAAGACTAGACAGACAAGACTAGACAGACAAGACTAGACAGACAAGACTAGACAGACAAGACTAGACAGACAAGACTAGACAGACAAGACTAGACAGACAAGACTAGACAGACAAGACTAGACAGACAAGACTAGACAGACAAGACTAGACAGACAAGACTAGACAGACAAGACTAGACATACAAGACTAGACAGACAAGACTAGACAGACAAGACTAGACAGACAAGACTAGACAGACAAGACTAGACAGACAAGACTAGACAGACAAGACTAGACAGACAAGACTAGACAGACAAGACTAGACAGACAAGACTAGACACACAAGACTAGACAGACAAGACTAGACAGACAAGACTAGACAGACAAGACTAGACAGA
This sequence comes from Phosphuga atrata, assembly GCA_944588485.1. Taxonomy (NCBI): domain Eukaryota; kingdom Metazoa; phylum Arthropoda; class Insecta; order Coleoptera; family Silphidae; genus Phosphuga; species Phosphuga atrata. The sequence continues at coordinate 82,367 of CALYMW010000499.1, forward strand.
CAAGACTAGACAGACAAGACTAGACAGACAAGACTAGACAGACAAGACTAGACAGACAAGACTAGACAGACAAGACTAGACAGACAAGACTAGACAGACAAGACTAGACAGACAAGACTACACAGACAAGACTAGGCAGACAAGACTAGACAGACAAGACTAGACAGACAAGACTAGACAGACAAGACTAGACAGACAAGACTAGACAGACAAGACTAGACAGACAAGACTAGACAGACAAGACTAGACAGACAAGACTAGACAGACAAGACTAGACAGACAAGACTAGACAGACAAGACTAGACAGACAAGACTAGACAGACAAGACTAGACAGACAAGACTAGACAGACAAGACTAGACAGACAAGACTAGACAGACAAGACTAGACAGACAAGACTAGACAGACAAGACTAGACAGACAAGACTAGACAGACAAGACTAGACAGACAAGACTAGACAGACAAGACTAGACAGACAAGACTAGACAGACAAGACTAGACAGACAAGACTAGACAGACAAGACTAGACAGACAAGACTAGACAGACAAGACTAGACAGACAAGACTAGACAGACAAGACTAGACAGACAAGACTAGACAGACAAGACTAGACAGACAAGACTAGACAGACAAGACTAGACAGACAAGACTAGACAGACAAGACTAGACAGACAAGACTAGACAGACAAGACCAGACAGACAAGACTAGACAGACAAGACTATACATACAAGACTAGACAGACAAGACTAGACAGACAAAACTAGACACACAAGAATAGACAGACAAGACTAGACAGACAAAACGAGACAGACAAGACTAGACAGACAAGACTATACAGACAAGACTAGACAGACAAGACTAGACAGACAAGACTAGACAGACAAGACTAGACAGACAAGACTAGACAGACAAGACTAGACAGACAAGACTAGACAGACAAGACTAGACAGACAAGACTAGATAGACAAGACTAGACAGACAAGACTAGACAGACAAGACTAGACAGACAAGACTAGACAGACAAGACTAGACAGACAAAACTAGACAGACAAGACTAGACAGACAAGACTAGACAGACAAGACTAGATAGACAAGACTAGACAGACAAGACTAGACAGACAAGACTAGACAAGACTGGACAAGACTAGACAGACAAGACTAGACAGACAAGACTAGACAGACAAGACTAGACAGACAAGACTAGACAGACAAGACTAGACAGACAAGACTAGACAGACAAGACTAGACAAGACTAGACAGACAAGACTAGACAGACAAGACTAGACACACAAGACTAGACAGACAAGACTAGACAGACAAGACCAAACGGACAAGACTAGACAGACAAGACTAGACAGACAAAACTAGACAGATAAGACTAGACAGACAAGACTAGACAGACAAGACTAGACAGACAAGACTAGACAGACAAGACTAGACAGACAAGACTAGACAGACAAGACTAGACAGACAAGACTAGACAGACAAGACTAGACAGACAAGACTAGACAGACAAGACTAGACAGACAAGACTAGACAGACAAGACTAGACAGACAAGACTAGACAGACAAGACTAGACAGACAAGACTAGACATACAAGACTAGACAGACAAGACTAGACAGACAAGACTAGACAGACAAGACTAGACAGACAAGACTAGACAGACAAGACTAGACAGACAAGACTAGACAGACAAGACTAGACAGACAAGACTAGACAGACAAGACTAGACAGACAAGACTTGACAGACAAGACTAGACAAGACTAGACAGACAAGACTAGACAGACAAGACTAGACACACAAGACTAGACAGACAAGACTAGACAGACAAGACCAGACGGACAAGACTAGACAGACAAGACTAGACAGACAAACTAGACAGAAGACTAGACAGACAAGACTAGACAGACAAGACTAGACAGACAAGACTAGACAGACAAGACTAGACAGACAAGACTAGACAGACAAGACTAGACAGACAAGACTAGACAGACAAGACTAGACAGACAAGACTAGACAGACAAGACTAGACAGACAAGACTAGACAGACAAGACTAGACAGACAAGACTAGACAGACAAGACTAGACAGACAAGACTAGACAGACAAGACTAGACAGACAAGACTAGACATACAAGACTAGACAGACAAGACTAGACAGACAAGACTAGACAGACAAGACTAGACAGACAAGACTAGACAGACAAGACTAGACAGACAAGACTAGACAGACAAGACTAGACACACAAGACTAGACAGACAAGACTAGACAGACAAGACTAGACAGACAAGACTAGACAGACAAGACTAGACAGACAAGACTAGACAGACAAGACTAGACAGACAAGACTAGACAGACAAGACCAGACAGACAAGACTAGACAGACAAGACTATACAGACAAGACTAGACAGACAAGACTAGACAGACAAAACTAGACACACAAGAATAGACAGACAAGACTAGACAGACAAAACGAGACAGACAAGACTAGACAGACAAGACTATACAGACAAGACTATACAGACAAGACTAGACAGACAAGACTAGACAGACAAGACTAGACAGACAAGACTAGACAGACAAGACTAGACAGACAAGACTAGACAGACAAGACTAGACAGACAAGACTAGACAGACAAGACTAGACAGACAAGACTAGACAGACAAGACTAGACAGACAAGACTAGACAGACAAGACTAGACAGACAAGACTAGACAGACAAGACTAGACAGACAAGACTAGACAGACAAGACTAGACAGACTAGACTAGACAGACAAGACTAGACAGACAAGACTAGACAGACAAGACTAGATAGACAAGACTAGACAGACAAGACTAGACAGACAAGACTAGACAGACAAGACTAGACAAGACTGGACAAGACTAGACAGACAAGACTAGACAGACAAGACTAGAGAGACAAGACTAGACAGACAAGACTAGACAGACAAAACTAGACAGACAAGACTTGACAGACAAGACTAGACAAGACTAGACAGACAAGACTAGACAGACAAGACTAAACACACAAGACTAGACAGACAAGACTAGACAGACAAGACCAGACGGACAAGACTAGACAGACAAGACTAGACAGACAAAACTAGACAGATAAGACTAGACAGACAAGACTAGACAGACAAGACTAGACAGACAAGACTAGACAGACAAGACTAGACAGACAAGACTAGACAGACAAGACTAGACAGACAAGACTAGACAGACAAGACTAGACAGACAAGACTAGACAGACAAGACTAGACAGACAAGACTAGACAGACAAGACTAGACAGACAAGACTAGACATACAAGACTAGACAGACAAGACTAGACAGACAAGACTAGACAGACAAGACTAGACAGACAAGACTAGACAGACAAGACTAGACAGACAAGACTAGACAGACAAGACTAGACAGACAAGACTAGACAGACAAGACTAGACAGACAAGACTTGACAGACAAGACTAGACAAGACTAGACAGACAAGACTAGACAGACAAGACTAGACACACAAGACTAGATAGACAAGACTAGACAGACAAGACCAGACGGACAAGACTAGACAGACAAGACTAGACAGACAAAACTAGACAGATAAGACTAGACAGACAAGACTAGACAGACAAGACTAGACAGACAAGACTAGACAGACAAGACTAGACAGACAAGACTAGACAGACAAGACTAGACAGACAAGACTAGACAGACAAGACTAGACAGACAAGACTAGACAGACAAGACTAGACAGACAAGACTAGACAGACAAGACTAGACAGACAAGACTAGACAGACAAGACTAGACAGACAAGACTAGACATACAAGACTAGACAGACAAGACTAGACAGACAAGACTAGACAGACAAGACTAGACAGACAAGACTAGACAGACAAGACTAGACAGACAAGACTAGACAGACAAGACTAGACACACAAGACTAGACAGACAAGACTAGGACAGACAAGACTAGACAGACAAGACTAGACAGACAAGACTAGACAGACAAGACTAGACAGACAAGACTAGACAGACAAGACTAGACAGACAAGACTAGACAGACAAGACTAGATTGACAAGACTAGACAGACAAGACTAGACAGACAAGACTAGACAGACAAGACTAGACAGACAAGACTAGACAGACAAGACTAGACAGACTAGACAGACAAGACTAGACAGACAAGACTAGACAGACAAGACTAGACAGACAAGACTAGACAGACAAGACTAGACAGACAAGACTAGACAGACAAGACTAGACAGACAAGACTAGACAGACAAGACTAGACAGACAAGACTAGACAGACAAGACTAGACAGACAAGACTAGACAGACAAAGACTAGACAGACAAGACTAGACAGACAAGACTAGACAGACAAGACTAGACAGACAAGACTAGACAGACAAGACTAGACAGACAAGACTAGACAGACAAGACTAGACAGACAAGACTAGACAGACAAGACTAGACAGACAAGACTAGACAGACAAGACTAGACAGACAAGACTAGACAGACAAGACTAGACAGACAAGACTAGACAGACAAGACTAGACAGACAAGACTAGACAGACAAGACTAGACAGACAAGACTAGACAGACAAGACTAGACAGACAAGACTAGACAGACAAGACTAGACAGACAAGACTAGACAGACAAGACTAGACAGACAAGACTAGACAGACAAGACTAGACAGACAAGACTAGACAGACAAGACTAGACAGACAAGACTAGACAACAGACAAGACTAGACAGACAAGACTAGACAGACAAGACTAGACAGACAAGACTAGACAGACAAGACTAGACAGACAAGACTAGACAGACAAGACTAGACAGACAAGACTAGACAGACAAGACTAGACAGACAAGACTAGACAGACAAGACTAAGACAGACAAGACTAGACAGACAAGACTAGACAGACAAGACTAGACAGACAAGACTAGACAGACAAGACTAAACAGACAAGACTAGACAGACAAGACTAGACAGACAAGACTAGACAGACAACACTAGACAGACAAGACTAGACAGACAAGACTAGACAGACAAGACTAGACAGACAAGACTAGACAGACAAGACTAGACAGACAAGACTAGACAGACAAGACTAGACAGACAAGACTAGACAGACAAGACTAGACAGACAAGACTAGACAGACAAGACTAGACAGACAAGACTAGACAGACAAGACTAGACAGACAAGACTAGACAGACAAGACTAGACAGACAAGACTAGACAGACAAGACTAGACAGACAAGACTAGACAGACAAGACTAGACAGACAAGACTAGACAGACAAGACTAGACAGACAAGACTAGACAGGCAAGGCTAGACAGACAAGACTAGACAGACAAGACTAGACAGACAAGACTAGACAGACAAGACTAGACAGACAAGACTAGACAGACAAGACTAGACAAATAAGCTTACATGGACGACTAGATATGTGACGAAAAGACCGAAAAATGGTTTATCACACGACTGCATAACTAATACGACAGAAGACGAAAGACGATATCGAAACGAGTAAAGGACAATAAAAATAACAGTAAGGAAACAATTGGTACAAACACCACCACCCACCTGAAGTAATGCTCACGCAGTTCCGGGTGGAGTGTAGTGTAGAGACAGAGGAGGGGGTTTAGTGGGTATGCTGGTCACGAAGAACTCGATCAGAGAGCCCCACACTACACGGGTTTGAATATCCGGTGTGCAACAATGCATTCCCCCTCCTCTCTGAAAAAAAAAAAAAAAGACAAGACTAGACAGACAAGACTAGACAGACAAGACTAGACAGACAAGACTAGACAGACAAGACTAGACAGACAAGACTAGACAGACAAGACTAGACAGACAAGACAAGACAGACAAGACTAGACAGACAAGACTAGACAGACAAGACTAGACAGACAAGACTAGACAGACAAGACTAGACAGACAAGACTAGACAGACAAGACTAGACAGACAAGACTAGACAGACAAGACTAGACAGACAAGACAAGACAGACAAGACTAGACAGACAAGACTAGACAGACAAGACTAGACAGACAAGACTAGACAGACAAGACTAGACAGACAAGACTAGACAGACAAGACTAGACAGACAAGACTAGACAGACAAGACTAGACAGACAAGACTAGACAGACAAGACTAGACAGACAAGACTAGACAGACAAGACTAGACAGACAAGACTAGACAGACAAGACTAGACAGACAAGACTAGACAGACAAGACTAGACAGACAAGACTAGACAGACAAGACTAGACAGACAAGACTAGACAGACAAGACTAGACAGACAAGACTAGACAGACAAGACTAGACAGACAAGACTAGACAGACAAGACTAGACAGACAAGACTAGACAGACAAGACTAGACAGACAAGACTAGACAGACAAGACTAGACAGACAAGACTAGACAGACAAGACTAGACAGACAAGACTAGACAGACAAGACTAGACAGACAAGACTAGACAGACAAGACTAGACAGGCAAGACTAGACAGACAAGACTAGACAGACAAGACTAGACAGACAAGACTAGACAGACAAGACTAGACAGACAAGACTAGACAGACAAGACTAGACAGACAAGACTAGACAGACAAGACTAGACAGACAAGACTAGACAGACAAGAGTAGACAGACAAGACTAGACAGACAAGACTAGACAGACAAGACTAGACAGACAAGACTAGACAGACAAGACTAGACAGACAAGACTAGACAGACAAGACTAGACAGACAAGACTAGACAGACAAGACTAGACAGACAAGACTAGACAGACAAGACAAGGCAGACAAGACTAGACAGACAAGACTAGACAGACAAGACTAGACAGACAAGACTAGACAGACAAGACTAGACAGACAAGACTAGACAGACAAGACTAGACAGACAAGACTAGACAGACAAGACTAGACAGACAAGACTAGACAGACAAGACTAGACAGACAAGAGTAGACAGACAAGACTAGACAGACAAGACTAGACAGACAAGACTAGACAGACAAGACTGACAGACAAGACTAGATAGACAAGACTAGACAGACAAGACTAGACAGACAAGACTAGACAGACAAGACTAGACAGACAAGACTAGACAGACAAGACAAGGCAGACAAGACTAGACAGACAAGACTAGACAGACAAGACTAGACAGACAAGACTAGACAGACAAGACTAGACAGACAAGACTAGACAGACAAGACTAGACAGACAAGACTAGACAGACAAGACTAGACAGACAAGACTAGACAGACAAGACTAGACAGACAAGACTAGACAGACAAGACTAGACAGACAAGACTAGACAGACAAGACTAGACAGACAAGACTAGACAGACAAGACTAGACAGACAAGACTAGACAGACAAGACTAGACAGACAAGACTAGACAGACAAGACTAGACAGACAAGACTAGACAGACTAAGACTAGACAGACAAGACTAGACAGACAAGACTAGACAGACAAGACTAGACAGACAAGACTAGACAGACAAGACTAGACAGACAAGACTAGACAGACAAGACTAGACAGACAAGACTAGACAGACAAGACTAGACAGACAAGACTAGACAGACAAGACTAGACAGACAAGACTAGACAGACAAGACTAGACAGACAAGACTAGACAGACAAGACTAGACAGACAAGACTAGACAGACAAGACTAGACAGACAAGACTAGACAGACAAGACTAGACAGACAAGACTAGACAGACAAGACTAGACAGACAAGACTAGACAGACAAGACTAGACAGACAAGACTAGACAGACAAGACTAGACAGACAAGACTAGACAGACAAGACTAGACAGACAAGACTAGACAGACAAGACTAGACAGACAAGACTAGACAGACAAGACTAGACAGACAAGACTAGACAGACA